>CM049606.1:7104427-7114427 GCA_026979955.1 Megalurothrips usitatus
TTCTTCTGTCTGACGCGCGACCTGGCCGGCCAGTCCACTCTCACTCACTCTTTTCTTCTCGCCCGTGGTCATCGCCACCACCACTCCCCCCCCCCCCCCCCCCCCTCTCTCTCTCTCTCTCTCTCTCTCTCTCTCTCTCTCTCACTGACGGACCGGCCCCGGCAGCAGCAGGTCGTCTCCCTCGCTCTCCTTGTCCTTCCGGCCGGCGGTAACTGCTCTGCACCCCGACCTGCCTTGCAGCCGGCCCGTCCGTCGCGCCCGGCCGCCGGTCCTGCCGCGTCCTGCAACAGCTTATCATTCGCTTTCGGCGAATCATGGCAGTAATCAAGACGTGAGATGGGGCGACGGGCGTCTGACGTGCGGCCGCCGCTGCCGCCGCCTCGCCAAAGATAATCGCACTTCCGTTCGTTCGGCTCGTCGAACCCCGCACTTCCTCCCCGAGGGGTCACGTCATGTCGCCTTATTGCCATTACGATGCCACAAAGAGCGATGCCAGGTCCCTGCGATGTTATTATTATTTTGAATTTAAAAAAAATGGCTTTAAATTAAGTTTTTTTTTGTCTGCTTGGGTAATCAAATTAAAACCCCCGCGATAATATTTTCCGAGATTTTTAAAAGGAAAGAGATTAAACGAAACGCAAAAAAAAATATATCTTTGAAATAGAAAAAACATTGGATTTTACCGATTTGAACGCGATTTGCGAACGGCGACGACGGCGGCGGCGTCTCGCGAAACGCCGCCGCCGCCGGCCGTGTTTCGCAAGTGCCGCGCGCGGGCTGCTGGGCTGGAATAAAAAGGACGGTGACCGGTGCCGCCAGCTGCCGCCAGCTGCCGCAGCTGCCCCTACCACCACCACCACCGCCGCAGCCGTGACTCGATCGATTGTCATGGCACTGACTTTGACCGCTTAAGTCGGTGCGCTGGTCAGTTTCGGAGCACAATGCAGAGGCCGATGCGGCTGCCGCTGCCCGAGCCGTTTCCCCACTGCGTTGCTGCGTTTCAAAACCCTCCCCCTCCGCCCACACCGCCGCCACCGCCGCCGCCGCCGCCGCCACTTCTAGTTGCGTTCTCTACGGTTTTATCGCGAAGCAGCGCCGCGCACCGAGAGTGAAAAACTGCAGCAGCAGCAGCAGCAGCGGTGGTGGTGTTGATGGCAACAAAAGTGTAGGGCGGCGACGTGGGAACTGGCGCCGCTAGAGTCGTGTGCACGAATATAACATCTAGGGTAATGAGGTTTCTCTCTAAATGCAGAGCCTGAGGAAATGGTACCGGCAGGAAAGACGGAGAATTCAATGCTTCTTATAGCCATTTAAAAAAATATAATTTTAATATTTACTTACAAAAATAAATAATAATTTCGACGCTCTCTATCAGACATATTTTTTCAAGACTAAACTTCGAAAAAAAAAATGATGAACTGCTTTAGAAAATCGCACACTTCGCATTTACCTTCCTGCCATATCAAAACACAAAAACACAACGAAGCAAATCAAGTGCAGCTGGCCGGCGGGGTGCATTGCTGCACGAATTATAATTCCCCTCGTTGCGCGGCCTGGACATTACTCCCACTGACTCAGCGCGATCTCTCAGGAGGAGGAGGAGGAGGAGGAGGAGGGTCGCGGGGCTGGCAATGCGGTCACTAGAGAGAGAGAGAGAGAGAGAGAGAGAGAGAGAGAGAGAGAGAGAGAGAGAATGAGAGGCGCGTAAAGAGGAGGAGAGAGAAAACAATGAAGTGGTGCGATTGCAGCCCGGTGGGTCCCGGTGGGTCGTGCCCTGTGCTGGCAATGACCACTCGCCGCCGGCCCTGACCCTGGCGCCCCCCGGGGCCCCTGGTGCCCCCCCGGGGCCCCTGGCGTCTGCCGACGACGAGTTATTGGGTGATCGGCCCGCCCGCACAATGGGGACTATGGGGCGCTCACAGTGTGTCCCACAGGTCGGGGCGGTGTCTTGTGAAAGGAGCCGGGTGATTGCTTTCGGGACATGTTGTCATTATTAGCCGGCGAGGTAGAGCGAGAGAGAGAGAGAGAGAGAGAGAGAGAGAGAGAGAGAGAGAGAGAGAGAGAGAGAGATCGCCGCAGGTATTTTGTCGCTGATCCCTTTAACGCGCGGCTACCATTTTGAAGGCCATCGCTGTTGTTGTTGTTGATGTAGATGTTTTTGTTGTTGCTGCTGTATGACGTGGCATTGCATAGGACACCATGGGAAAGGGCAACAAGCAAGGATAGAGCCTATACCCGCGGAGTTTATGAAATTGAATTTACGACTCGGCCAGGGCCGGGCAGAGAGGAGACTAGGGAGAGAGGAGTCTCGATGAGAGTGAGGCAGGGGAGGCGGCGTCAGCGGCAAATAATATGAGAGTGTGAGGGGCGCGTCAGTAGCTCTAATTGGCTGATTTGGCGCATCACGGCCCGGCGGCTAACTGACCGACCAATCCGCGCGGCCGTACCACGTGACGGCCCGCTGACCACCGTTGCGTAAGGCGGCGTCGGCGGTCTGGGGGCCGGAGTGCCGGGGCGATGCCATTGGATTTAAGCGGCCGACCGTGTCTCCGAGCGCCGCGTCGTCGCGGGTTCAAATACCCGGATCTAAACGCCCCTGCCGAATTTTTGTTTCGATTTTTTTTGGGGGCCGTTTTCAAAGCAATGTACGCAAGCGGTACCTGCATCATGGCAGTGCACTCCGATCTTTTTCTTACGTTTAAAAAATTCATCTATTACGATAACTAAAATTAATTTTAAAACCTAAAAAAAATCTAAAATTCGAAACAGTTATGACAAAGGAATGCAAAATGTTTTAGTCCAGTTTCCGGGTCCTGTTCGGACATTTTCCTTCAGCGCTCTGACTGTCGTCTATCTCGGTTTTGCAGACAGCAGCGACCAGTCGACGCAGGCGGCGTCCTGGTGGCAGAGCCCCGCGGACCTGGGCGCGGCCGACAACCCCAACGTGTTCAGCTCGACGCACGGCCTGGTGCAGACGCACCCGCTGCTCGGCAGCCCCTCCGTCGGCCCCGTGGGGCCCGTGGGGCCGTCGCCGTCCCCGCTCAACCCGCTCGACCCGCTGGCCTCGCTCAACGTGATCCGCAAGGCCCCCGTGCTGCCGGGCGTCGCGCCGCCGCAGCCCCCGCGCAAGATCGACGCCCCCAAGAAGGCCCTGATCGAGCTGGAGCGGAACCCCAGCCTGTCGTCGCCCGAGGAGTGCGCCAGGGCGTGCCGCGAGGGCGAGCCGCCGCGCACCTGCTACTACCACTTCACCGTCGAGCTGTACACCGTGCTCGGAGCGTAAGTGCCACCAAATAATAACTCAAAAAGAAAATTACAAACAACTGTAGAAATATTGTGAAATCAAAACAAAATCGTAGGATTTTCTCCAGTAGTAACGAAGACCGGACACGTAAATCAAACGAGGTCAAGAGACACGCTCGATGTCTGTGATTATGTCCATTAGACTGTGCTAATCCCTCCTCTAATGACCGTCAACCCGCTGTCCGCATCACTCATTTCTCATATCGCGTGTGTCTGGCGCGGCGCGCGCCTCTCGAATGTTGACTAGTTTGGCGGGAGGAGGAGGGGGGCACTCGACCCCCTGCGCCGTGAAGGACTTCTCTTTGGCAGCTCCCCACATGCAGCAGCCTCACCCGTCCGTCAGGCCCCTACGCGTATTGGCATGGATATTCTCTCTGCGAAAACGTTTCTCGCAGTCACTTATCTCCCAGTGGCGGATAATTTTTCTCCCCCTTTTTTTGCTCGTGCCCCTGCGGTCAGACGCGGTTATTTGACATGTCCCGTCTCTTTTTCTCGTACCCTCGGCAGCGCGTGCCAAGTCTGCGTCCCGAACGCCACCAACACGGTGTGGTCCCACTGCCAGTGCGTGCTCGCCGACGGCGTGGAGAGAGGCATTCTGTCCGTCAACCGAATGTTGCCCGGACCCAGCATTCAGGTAAGAGCGCAACGCCCGTCACCGATTCCTTCTGGAAAGGATTTCTGCAAAAAAAATTGTGACATTTAACTTTTTTTTTAAATCACCTTTGAATCTCTGATTCATTGCTTGTGTCCTGCAGGTGTGCCAGGGCGACAAGATCGTGGTGGACGTGGAGAACCACATGGAGGGCATGGAGCTGACGATCCACTGGCACGGCATCTGGCAGCGCGGCACGCAGTACTCGGACGGGGTGCCCTTCGTGACGCAGTGCCCCATCCAGCAGGGCAACACGTTCCGGTACCAGATGGAGGCCGGCAACGAGGGAACGCACTTCTGGCACGCGCACTCTGGTCAGCACTCACAAATATCTATTTTATTTCCGAAACTTTGATTTTCTTTTAAAATTCTGATGTTTTTCTTTGTGTGTGTGTGTGTTTTTTTTTACAATATTTTTCCCCGTTTTTTTTTGTGCTTTAACGGGGAAAGAGATTTTCCCCCCTTGCGATTTTTCATTTACCACCCGACGTTCTCCAGGTCTGCAAAAGATGGACGGCATCTACGGCAGCATGGTGGTGCGCCAGCCGCCCTCGCAGGACCCCAACAGCCACCTGTACGACTTCGACCTCACCACCCACGTCATCCTGCTGTCTGACTGGATGCACGAGGACGCGCTGGAGCGCTTCCCCGGCAGGCTGGCCGCCAACACCGGACAGACCCCCGACACGCTGCTCATCAACGGCAAGGGCCAGTTCCAGGTGAGGCCTCCGGCAGGAGGGCGGGGAACTGAAACGGGAAGGCGAGCGCCTCTGACGCCGTGCCGTGTGCTCCCGCAGGACGCCAAGACCGGCTTCAGGACCAACACGCCCCTCGAGATCTTCACGATGACGCCCGGCCGCCGCTACCGGTTCCGGATGATCAACTCGCTCGCGTCCGTCTGCCCCGTGCAGCTCACCGTCCAGGGACACGCCCTCAACGTGATCGCCACGGACGGCGAGCCCGTGCACCCCATGCCCGTGGACACCGTCATCTCCTTCTCCGGTGGGCTCAGCCGCTCTGACTTAGCGCGCGCCGGGGGACTTGCCACTCCTCCCCTTGTCGTTACGCGGGGAGCGCCTGCCAAGTCCAGCATAGGCAGCCGTCTCCGGCGGGGAGTGCTGCGGGCTGCCTACCCCCGGCCTGGCAGGCGCTCCGGACCCGGGCGTAGGCAGCCGCGTGTCACGCCAGTCTTACGGTCTTCTCTGCCCTGCAATTGATTTATTTCAATTTTTTTTGCATCCTTTTTCCGTTATTTTTAATTAATATCATTTCCCGCGCCGTGAGGCGACACGCACGCGCGTCAGCGGCCGGTGGTAACTTGCGATCCTCCCGGCCCCCCCTGCAGGTGAGCGCTACGACTTCGTCATCACGGCAGACCAGCCCGTGGGCGCGTACTGGATGCAGGTGCGAGGCCTCGGCGAGTGCGGCGAGGCGCGCGCCCAGCAGCTGGCCATCGTCCGCTACGCCCGCGGGCCCTACCAGCCCCGCACCCAGGCGCCCACGTACGACGTCGGCCTGCCGCAGGGCATCGTGAGTACTGCAACTCTTCTTTTTACAAAAAAAAACGCTCAAATTTGGTCATCTTTTACGAAAGTGAGGACTAAGGCGCCCGCGCCAGGTTCAATTTTTTTTCCAGTTTTGAAAGAGTTTCAAATTTGACCATTTTCACAAATCTGACCCTTGTGACAATTTTGACAATATTGACAGTTTTGTCAATGTTGTCGGTTTTGTCGGTTTGACAATTTTGACAGTTTTGTCAATATTGACAAGTTTTGCAAACTTTGACCAATTCTTTTGCAGGTGCTGAACCCGCTGGACGCCATCTGCAACACTGACCGGACGGACGCGGTGTGCGTCAACCAGCTGAAGAACGCCAAGTCGGTGGACGAGGGCATCCTGCAGGAGCGGCCCGACGTCAAGATCTTCCTGCCCTTCCGCTTCCTGTTCTACACGCCCGAGGAGGTGTTCGAGCCGCACACGTACAACCGATTCCTGGGTAAGGAACGCCGCCGCCGCGATTTCTCATAGCCGGCGGCGCCGCGCCGGGCGGGGAGAAGGCGCCGCGGGGAACACACTCGGCGAGTGCGCGGGCGATTGGCGGCGCGTGAGCAAGGCGGCGGTGCCTTTTTGCGGCGCCTTCTCCGCCCGACGTTTTGTGCGGATGGGACGTGTCCGTGTGCCCTGCTAGGCCTTCCTCTCGGTCCCCACCTACAAAGTTGTGCCGACTCTGAGAGCTTCGAGCGCCTCTCCAGGCGTTACGCAGTATGACCGCACCCCGGACACGTCTCCAGTCTGGCTGCGTCTGATGAGGTGTCTGCCAGGCCATATATCCAGGGGCTTATGCAGAGCCCGCAGCACTGACGGATGCCGAGTGAGAGAGAGAGGGAGTGAGAGAGATAGAGATAGATAGAGAGAGAGAGAGAGAGAGAGAGAGAGAGACGAGAGAAGTTCCGAACGGAGCTCTTGGACGGGAGCACGGGAGGGCTTAGAAAGTCTCCAGAGAAAAAAAAATACCGTCAATACGTTTTGTCCAGATTTTAAATTTTCTGATGACAAAGTTACGATGCTTGTGCGTTTCCACCGCCACCTTTTTCAGGTGCGTCGCATATGGCATAGGTGGTGCATATGGCAGGCTGGGGGCGAAGCCTTGCAGTGAAAGTCATCTGGCGGGGGGAGTGTCTGTTCTCTCTCTCTCTCTCTCTCTCTCTCTCTCTCTCTCTCTCTCTCTCTCTCTCTCCCCCGATAACTCACAGCCCTCCCCGCTCTGTGACGCCCCTCGCTGCTCCCGAGCCCCCAGCGGTGCCCAGCGCCCTGAGTGCTGCAAGCAGACGGCCGCGGCTCTTAATAGTCGCTGCGGCCAGCAGATTGATTTCATGCGCGCCCCGCTTAGTTAGTCGCGGGCGTGCATGCCAGTATCATATCCCCGCCGCGCCCCGCCGGCCGGTCGGCTTCCTAGAGCGTGTCTGTCCGCCTGTTGCGGCGGGCGGACAGGCAGCAGCCAACCGCCGAGCATTACGCTGAGAGGCAATTAAACGCGTGTGTGCGCGCGCGCGCGCCACACACTGTTGCGCCGCGGCCAGTTAAATCATTTACTTCCTTCTCTTTCGCAGCGACAAAATCTCTTTTTTTAGGCGGCCTGTTTTCACTCCGCCTTTGCTCTCCCTGATGATGTGTCACGACCGTTTGGTACGGCCAGGCCACCGCGACGCTTCCCCTCAGAACCGAACTAAAAATGAGCGATGAAAGAAAAAGATGGGCATAGAAAACACAATGACACACACACACACACACACAAAAAAAAAGATTGCATGTCGCATTGAATGGGCTTGCAGCGGCCCCGGGCGGGGACCACGTGATCAGCCTGATCGACGGCATCTCCTTCGTGTTTCCGCCCGCGCCGCCCCTGTCACAGGTCGAGGACATCGACCCGGCCGTCTTCTGCAACGGCGACAGCCGGCCCTTCGACTGCGGCGCCAACTGCATGTGCGTGCACAAGGTGGACATCCCGCTGCACGCCGTCGTCGAGGTCGTCATCGTGGACGAAGGTTAGGGGGGGGCCGGTGCCGCCGCCGCCGCCGCGCCTCGGAGCGGGGCGTGCTGACCGGCACGAGGGTCCACGAGGAGCCGCAGTGTACAGTCACCGCCGCATTGGGTACCGCTGCTACCACCGTCCACTGTCACCTCCACCCGGCCGGCCGCGCTGCCGACCTCACCGTTGTATCTGTTGTTCCGGCGCTGTTCTCACACACGGTTTTGATGTTGTTGTTTTTGTTGTGGACCATCACGCCGCACCCCGTCACCCGATTGTAATTTTGTTTCGTTGTGGACGCACGTAGATATTTGTAAATTATTTTTGTCTTTGTCTCTTTGCCATAGGTGTGACACTGTGTTGTTTGCGTATGATTGAATGTGTTTGTGCGTACAGGAAGTGGTGTAGTTTGTATGGTCCCAGGAGAAGCGACGGAACGGAAGGCAGGACTCGAAACGGCGATTAAGAACGCTGGGTGGACGGATGAAAAATCGCTGTCTATCTGAACCGCATTTCTCATCCATTCGGTCGTTCTTCTTCGTTCCGACTTCCACCTTCCGTTCTGGGGCAGAGTACCCTATTCCGGCACTGCACTGTTGTTGACCGTAGTTTTGGAGTAACGTTTTTGTCGTACCGTCTGGGGACTCCCACGCACACCGTCACAGTTGCCCCGCAGCACGTCACAGTCCTGGTCACGGCTGGTCACGGTGTCACTACTCTGTCCCCAGTGGCGCCCAGCGGCGACCACGTCATCAGCTTGGTGGACGAGATCTCCTACCAGTCGCCGCCCGCGCCGCCGCTCTCGCAGATCGAAGACATCAGCCCGGACCAGTTCTGCAACGGCGACAACAAGCCCGCCGACTGCGGGACCAACTGCATGTGCACGCACAAGGTCGACATACCGCTCAACGCCGTGGTCGAGGTGGTGCTGGTCGACGAGGGTGAGTACCAGCACGGCGGCCACGGCGTGCTCCTCAGCACTTCTCTGCTGCCGTGTGGCCCCCGCGTGGAAAAAAATTAATCTGAAAGAAACAGGTATCCACCAGAGGTAAGAGTCGCAAAAAAAAGAAACGTCAGCAATACCGAACGGATTTTACTCCTCCCATTACAAGCGCCACCTTTTGGCTGACGTCCTCGAGAAAAGTGTCACTGTACGATATGTGTACCATTGCATGCCCTGCTGAAAGGGATCCTTGTTCCGGTTTGTTGGTGTACAGCACGTCGGAAACGTTGTGGCACTCGTAGATAAATCACTCACAGTTTGCATAGGAGCGGGAGCGGATAATCTGTGTCTCTGAGGACTGTCTCCGACTGTCTCCCTCGCGGCAGAGAGACGCCCGGGAGTGCGCGAGGTCACTCCCGTGTCCCTGCCGGCGACCGACGCACTGCCTCTAACCGGCCCCTCCCTCCCTCCCTCCGCAGTCCAACAGCCCAACCTGAGCCACCCGTTCCACCTGCACGGCTATGCCTTCAACGTGATCGGTATGGGCCGCAGTCCTGACAAGAACGTCAAGAAGATCAACCTGAAGCACGCGCTCGACCTGGACAGGCGCGGTCTGCTGCACCGTCAGTTCAACCTGCCGCCCTCCAAGGACACCATCGCCGTGCCCAACAACGGCTACGTCGTCTTCCGATTCCGGGCGGACAACCCCGGTGAGTGGCAGGCAGATGCGTATCGGCGTGGCGCCCGTGACCGTGCCGGACCGCGTACACACTGCAAAAATATTTTGACTTGACAAAAAATTGACTCTGAAATTTTTGTTCAAGATTTTTTTCGTCACACATGCCTTGACGAAAAACTGTCAGAAAAAAAAACAGCGATTGGATCTGAAAATACATAGAAATTAATTCTTTTGATCGTTTAGCCCAGAAGTAATGGGACTTTTGTCACCAAAATATTTTGTCACGTGACAAGAAAATTGTTAAGTGACGAAATATTTAGCTGACAAATATTCGTCATCAATATTCATTGTCACGCGACGAAATATTTTTACAGTGCACTCACGCCCGTCCCTTGCTTGCAGGCTACTGGCTGTTCCACTGCCACTTCCTCTTCCACATCGTCATCGGCATGAACCTGGTGGTGCACGTCGGCACCCACGCCGACCTGCCGCCGGTGCCGCCCAACTTCCCGCGCTGCGGCAACTTCCTGCCGCCCATCGAGTACAACTAGTGAGCGACGCTCGGCGCGGCCGCGGAGCGCGCCAAACACTTAAAGAAACGGCTCAAGAAACCTGTGCGCGACGCGGGCGGGCGCGGGCGGGCCGGCCCGGCCCTCGCCGCCCCCGGACCCCGGCCGCAGCCCGCCCTCCGGTGGCCATAGAAGAAGGCGACGCCATAACCGTACTCTCTTGCCTCGCACCGTCGCCGCCGCGGACACCACAGATGTCCTCCACATCCTGATGCTCATCCGCAGACGTCACCGCCGTGACGGACTCCTCCAACCTCCCCTGTGCCGTGATCCACCAAAGAGGCGGGGGGCGGCGGCGGCGGGCCGACGGGGGCGTGTTTGGGGG
>CM049606.1:7119427-7311927 GCA_026979955.1 Megalurothrips usitatus
GACTCACCTTCCGTACCAGGTCTGCACTGGCAGACAGCCTTGGATTTCGGTGGACCCCGGAGGCAGGTCCCGCCCGAGTGGCAGGGATTGGGCAGGCACGGGTCCATCACACTGGAAGCAGAGCGGGGCGGTGAGTGAGAGAGGTAGTTCGAGGCAGAGGAGAGAGAGAGAGAGTGAGAGAGAGAGAGAGAGAGAGAGAGAGAGAGAGAGAGAGAGAGAGAGAGAGGGGGGGGGGAGGAAGTACACTTCCGCGGCAGGCGCACCTGTTTTCTCTCCAGTCCCACTCGTCCTGCAGGGAGGAGCCCGCGTCCGCGAGAACGGCGGAGATGTCGCCGTCCAGGTCCGCGTCCAAGGCCTCGCCTGAAACCCAGGAGAACAAACGCGGTGTGAGCGTGGCGGCCTGCAGCGTGCCTCACCCCAGAGACCGGCACCCACCTCGGGCGCACGACCAGCCGGTGACGTTCCAGAGGCCGGCGCCGCACCGCATCACGGCCTTCTCGGGGGTCACGGCGTTGGCGGCGTCGGCGGCGGCCCTGATCAGCAGCAGCTGGTGAGGCGGCCGGCAGGACACGGTGCACTCGCTGCCCTCGGCCAGCCGCTGCGCGTCGTTGCTCTCCTCGTCGCCGTCGTCGTCCTGGTGGTGGCCGCCGTCGGGGGCCTTGGGTCGGGCGCGGCACGACGCGACGCCGTGCTCGGGCAGCGCCGGCACCGGGCACGAGCGCCGCGGCGCCTCCGTCGAGGCCACCACGACGGCGGGGTGCGGGCGGACGCGCTCTGTCGGGGACGGCGGTGGGAGGGTCAGCGCCGTGGAGGTGGGCAGTTCTGTTGCGCGCGCGCGCGCGGCGGGACTGCCTACCCCCGCGGCGCCAGGCGCCGTGCCGGCAGGGTACTCACCGGCGCACACCGGCGGCCGCCCCACCCAGCGCAGGTCGTCGCCGCACTGCACCCAGGAGTTGCCGCGCAGCTGCAGGCCCCGTCGGGGGCAGCGGTAGTGGCAGCGCGAGCCCCACGCCGTGCCCGCCGTGCAGCGGGGCGCCGCGCCGCGGGGGGCCGCCCGCGAGGTCGTCGACAGCGGGGGAGGCGGGCCGCAGCGGCGTACTGCGGGAACGCGACCGTCAACATCATGACTGACACCAGGGCGTACGCTCACGTCCACACACTGACACTGTACTCACCCATGACGGAGTAGGTGAGCCTGCACAGGCTGGACGGCCTGCCGCCGCTGCCGCCGCTGCCGCTGACCAGCCTGCCGACCACGGGGTGCGGGCCCTCCGGGACGGGGTCTCCCGGCCGCGGGCCCGCGATGACGTCCAGGGGCGCGCCGTCGCTGCACACACAAGCGGTTGTCACGTCGGGATGGCCTCGCCGAGGCCACGCTGCTGCAGCCTCATACGTCACACGCCCTCGTACCTGGCGGTCAGCTTGTCCATGAGCACGTAGTCCTGGCCCTTGGGGGCGAGGACGGTCTTGTCGGGAGGACACGAAGGCGCCACGGCGGCTGCAAAAGAAAAAGAAAACAAGGAAAAAGTTGTCCACCGCATAACCTCTGAGATGCAACAGCTGGGAACGTGCACTATGGCATCACGAGCAGGACCACCCGCGAGAGCAGAGGCGGCGCACCCCGCACCCGCGACACGAGGCCCGTAAGACCCGCGAGGGCGCCGCAAAGGTGGCGTCATACCGCGGCCCGCACACCACACGGACCGCCGCGGACTCTCGATCGTGACATAAAACTGATTTACAGCACGAGTGCGCGGCCCCCGCGGCCCCCGCGGCCCCGCAGGTCGCGCCGCCGCGAGTGTGTGCGCGTTGCCAATACGTGCCACCGGCGAGAAATGTTGCCGCCGTACATCGCCGCGGCACAAACAGACGTGCACGAGCAATTTGCGCTCATCAGTGGCACCATCTCCTTATCGCCTGTCGATCGAAACGACCCCGTGAGCGAGCAAAGCCGTCTCGGACGGGAACGGATGAAAGCCGGCGGAGCCGCCGCCGCTCAGAACGGGTGCCACGGAGACCACACTTACCTCAAGAAATTACTTTGGAAATGTTAAGATTTCTTTTTTTTTTTTTTGCTTACATAATTTCTACTTATAAGAAATGCATGATTTTACTTTGGGGGAAATTCCAAAAGCACTGTTGGAAAATTCTGACAAATTCGTTAGAAAATGTCCACCCCGACTTATTTAGGAATACCCAAGAAAACTTGTGACAGTGATAGTTTTCACATTTTGTTCATGGACCCATCGGAATTGGTCGCATACCAGGGGCGCGCTCAGGTGCGGATCCAGGCCGGAGGTACGGGGGAGCTGCTGGCTGCATCAGGTTGGCTGGGACCAGCGGTGTTCCCGGCTGCCTCGGGGCCGGCGGCAGGATCGGCCGCTGTACCAGACTTCGCTGCGTCTGTGAAGAAAATTAATTAAAAACCATTAAAAATGCCACCGCGATTGTCACTCAGTGTTGTCGATGGGTGGCGGGCGGGTTCTCTGAGGGCTGCCGTGCTTCCGGTTCGGGCGTGGTGGTGGTGGTGGTGGAGCCCAATGAACGAGATTAGGAAGACGACACACGTCGTCGTGGAGTGACATCGTGTCACGGAGTCCGAGTTCCGGCGTGCCCGTCATGGCCTGTCAGTCACATCGGAAGTGACAGGCAGTGCGTGTGTGTGTGTGTGTGTGTGTGTGCATGTGTATGAGTGTGTACTCTGATATAGAACGAAGACAGCCTTGCCCTCATCGGGAGCCGCGATAGTGCGGCACTGCAGGCCGAAAAAAAAAAGAAAGAAAGTAGTGTACTGTTACGGTATACTGCTCGGCGACTACCTTGGACGGGTCTGGGTGGACGGGGACCGCGGGCCCCGGCGCCCCCAGCGCCCCCGGCGCGCGCACCACCGCCGACCCCCGCTGCACCGTCCGGAGCACCGTGGTCACGTTCCCGGCCCGGGGAGGCGGCGGCCGTGGAGCCGGGCCCGGGTCCTGCCCGGAAGGCTGGACCTGTAACACAGACAGTCACACTGAATTTTTTTTTTTTTTTTTTGGGAGGGGGGGGGGAATTTCCAAACAGTTTGTGCTGCAAATTTTCCTATCGTTTTTCCAGGAAAATCCGAAGTATTTCAACACATTAAAATCGGGGTTTTATATGCAGAACGTTGTTTTCGAGTAAAGTAATTTCATAATTTATTCGAATTTCCGTCTTAGAAATTTTCCAAGGTTTGTTGCAAAATCACAAACAGTTCGTGCTGCAAATTTTCTTATCATTGTGTTGAAGTTTCCCAAAAGATTTCCAGACAGTGAGTCAGTGAGTCGGAGCGCCCGGCGGGTAGGCAACACATCGGGCGGCCGCGTCCGGTGGGAGCGCTGCGCAGCAGGAACCAACGGCAGACCATTACCAAGCTCCCCCAACAGCCTCCACCGGAACCGGGCCGCGGCCACAACATCTCCGGGTGCCAACTGCCAGCGCGGCTCGACGCCGCGGCCAGACGATTACTCATGCTCTCGCGCGAATTAACGCAAAAGATGTTATTTCCGTAGCTCATGTAGCTCTGTCTCCGTCGCATTGAATGCTTCGTAAGAGGGGGGGGGAGAGAGAGAGACAGATAGACAGACAGCGAGAGAGAGAGAGAGAGACAGACAGACAGAGAGGTCCGAGAACACAAGTGTTCGGAACAACGATCGCTCTGCTGGCACGCAGCCGCCGCTGTTGTCATCGATTTCAGACGGCGATGCCGATTTCGGCGGGGACATATGTAGAGACACTGCACGCTTCTCATGGCCGCGGCATCATCTCCATACCACGCCGTGTGGCCGGCGGCGGCGGCGGCGCGTGGTGCAGTGGGCGCCGCATAGCGCGTCGCTCGGCGCTCACCGACAGCTGACCGCCGCCTCTGATTGATCCGTCAAACTAGACGCCGCGATATTATAACCTCCCCCGGGCCGCGGCGGGGCGTAATTGCGAGCAAGTGCGCACAATTTCAGCGTGCGTCGCAATCACTCCGTGCGTATGACTTATGCGGCCACCTGTCGCCGCCTCGCGGCCCGCGCGGCATAACTCAATTATTTGAGACCAATTATTTAGTGTTTCCGACCCTCCTATCGATAAAACATAAGTATTGATTGGAAAAGAACAAGACAGATTACTTCTTCAGCCGCACTTTCGATTTTATTTTCGTTATTTTTGAGGGGTTATGCGCTTGGAAGACGTGCAGCTCAGACGACGACATTTCGATTTGATCCTGTCGGCCGGTTTGCGTGCGTGCGGCGGGGCCAAGAGCAGAGAGAAGAGCTCGCTTCGCTCCGTCTGCCCTTTACTCACGAGCAGCGTTATTGTCAGTCACGATATTAGCAGCTAATGCACACGTCGGCGCTCCATTTGCGTTGCCGGCACTCGTCGACTCGAGTGACACCGCGAGGACGTACCTGGTGGTGGCGCTGTCGGTGGTGCCTCAGCCGCCTGCCGTCCCCCTTCCGCCGCCGCCCCCCGGGGGGCCCGCCGGGGGCCGCGTCCCAGTCCCGCTGGGGCTCCGTGCCTCCGGGCGGCCGCACCCGCTGCATGCTCACCACCGTGTCAGCACTGCCAAATCACAACAACAACAACAAAAATGCACAATCAGAAAACCAAAATTATTTCGGCACTAGTTTCAAAAATTATTTTTCATTTTAGTACAATGTATTATATTTTCCTCAGCGAGTTCCAAGCATGCAATTCCATCGGCAATTAATTTTTTTAAAGTACTGAAGTAAAATTTCGGCGTGGTGTCCGTACCCTTCCATGTACTGCAGGGGGTCGTCGGCGCGCACCTCCCGCCGGTCCGCGGGGTAGTGGTACAGCGGCATCCTGGAGCCGGGCACCCAGGCCTGGACGTGGCCGCCGCGGCCGCCGTGCCGGGCCCCGGCGTGCCGCTTAGCGGGGCCCCGCACCCCCTCCGCGGCGCCGTCCCTCCCGCCCGCCACGTTCGCAGCCCACAGCGCCCTGAAACGAACACACAAAAAAAAACAACACCCTTTAGGAAAATAACGAGACGAAGATTTTTTTACAAATTCGGTGGAAAAATGTAGCGGTCACGGACGGTACGCCGTCCGGTGTGGCGCCCCGGCCTCTGTAAACATCGAGCAGCAGGGATTGGTATAAACGAACCGTCAGTCGCGGAGGGCGGAATACTATTTTCAGCGCGCACCGCAAGGTCGATCAGGACGCATGGTGGCGGTATCGGAGGCGGCGGCGGCGGCGGCGTCCGGCTCCACGTCGCGGCCCCGGGTGCCCCGGGTTCGAGTACCGGCACGCGCCCTGACCCGGCAGTAACCGGCGCCCATTGGGAGTCCCGCCGGCCGTCTGGCCGACGTATAATTTTCGGATGTCAATGAGGCTACTTTTCGGGTGAGGAGGAAGGGGCCGCGTTCGAGTATCGCACGGCGCTCCAGAGGAGGCGGCGGCGGGCGGCGGCGGGCGGGACGGCCTCGGACGCAGCCCCGGGCTGAGATGCGAGTTGACAGGGTCGTTAGATCTGGGTCAGCCTGCAGGCGCCTGCAGGCCGTGTGCTTCGCTAATGCCCCGTCGTTAGGGGCCGTTTTTAGCAATAAAGCCCCCCCCCCCCTCCCTCCTCTAACAGGGCGGTGATGAGCACATATTGCAAGGCTTACGAAGGTTGAAAAACAAGTCGGCCCGCCGACGGTGTGCGGTCTCGGGAACGCCACCCACTATGGAACATACGAGCCCGTGCCAACACCACCGGCAGGGCGATTCCTCGGACCTCTCTATCGGTCTCTAACGAAGCACCCCGTGAGTGCGACACAGACAGAGCTATAGAGTGTTAGGAATCACGCGCACGGCGCTCCGCCCGCAGAGAGACTCAGAGAGTCTCTCTATCTCAGTGTGTCTCTCTATCCGCCCTCGGCTGCTGCCCCCCCCCCCCCCCACGCGCCGCGCCCATCGTACGCCTAAATGAGGGGCTTGCACTATAGTAAGGGCGACACGTCCCACGGCTCATTGAGCACGCGCTACGGAGAGAGAGAGAGAGAGAGAGAGAGAGAGAGAGGGAGAGAGAGAGAAAGGGGGCGGGGAGCACAACCTGGTTAATTAATATCAGCCAAAATAAAAACTCTAATTTTCTTAATTGAAAAAAAAATTAGGCATTTTTTTTCAGTTTAAAAAAACTGCAGTTTTTTTTTTCAATTTAAAAACTACGGATTTTTGCTATTTTGAATGCGAACAGATTTCCCGCCTATGGCTGACGAGGGGCGCCCCTGCGCGCACCGCTGCGCGCATCGGACTGTCGTGTCTCGTGTGACAAGGGCAATATCGTCCCAGTGACCGGGGCTGCGGTGACCAGATTAGCATAATAAAAGCGGTCGAAAGTCACAAGTCGGTGAGTGAGGTGGGTCAGAGGAGGCGGGGAGAGAATAAGAGAGAGAAAGAGAGAGAGAGAGAGAGATAGAGAGAGAGAGAGAGAGAGAGAGAGAGAGAGAGAGAGAGAGAGAGAGAGAGAGAGAGAGAGAGAGAGGCGGCCGTTCAAACTTTGGCGCCTTCGCCCGTCTGTCGACCGCCTCCTAGTTGTATTATTCTTCCGTGTCAGTGAGTACAGCAAGGCGGTGCAGCAGGGCGCGGCTCGCCCTCCGTCCGTACTCCCCTTTTCTACTGCTCCTTTTCTCCGGCAGGCGGGCAGGCAGGCCGGTCCTACCGGACGGCATGAATCATAGGGCGGCCGCGACAAGAGCAGGACGCCGTCGGGACGCCGTCCGGGACGCCAGAGGGTGACAAGAGGGGGACACGCCGAGGCCACAACTACTACTTGTCAAGGGACCCGCACGGGAAGAAACGCGGTGTGCGTGTGAGTGTGTGTGAGAGAGAGAGGGGGGGGGGGCAGAGAGAGAGAGAGAGAGAGAGAGGGAGAGAGCGCGTTGTGAAGGTGAAGGGAGAGAGGAAAGGGTTGGTCGCCCGCGCTACCACGCGCTGCTCTTATGACCTCCAAGCCCTTCGGCACCGCGGTCAGTCTGTCAGCCGCCCGGACCGCAGCAGCGTGTGTGTGAGCGTGTGTGTGTGTGCGCGCGACGGAAACGCATGCGGCGATGGGAAGCGAACACAGCACACACACACACACACAAACACACACACAACAGGGCGGATGAACTCCCTGTGGCGGATAACCCTCTCCCTTTCTCCTCTCTCTCTCTCTCTCTCTCTCTCTCTCTCTCTCTCTCTCTCTCTCTCCCTCTCTCCCTGCCTCAGAGGTCTGGCGCGTCGGCTGCCTGGGGGGGCTACAGAGTGAGAGAGATACAGAGAGAGAGAGAGAGAGAGAGAGAGAGAGGCACGAACCATCAGTACCAACACGTGTACCGAAAAGTGTTTACACCAGGCTGACCCAGAACTTGAGCGCGAGCGAGTACACACACACACGCACGAACACAGACACACACACACGCGCGCACAGTACAGCGCCTCTGCGGCGGCGCGGCGGGCAAAGCAAGCCGCCGACAGCTCGCGGCCGAAGGAAGGCACGGCATATGTGGTGCATGCGCCGTGTGTGTGTGTGTGTGTGGCACCGCGACATTCGCACTGTCCCCGAGTGCGCGCGGCGGCTGAGCCCATGCCAAAGGGGTGGCCGAGAGAGGGAGAAAGACAGAGAACGGGCCCGACAGAGCGAGAGACAAGGCGAGGCGGGTGCCGAGGCTCTCGTTCGGACTTCGATGAGGCCGCGGTCGCCGGCTGGCCGGTGCTGCCCGGCCGCTGCCGCTGGCTCCATGCCCGGTCGGACTCCGCCGCGCCGGCCAGTGCGGCCAGGCTCGAGCACCGCGGACCGGCCGGAATATATTTTTTCGCTTTCCGCACGCGCGGGTTGACCAGACCGCCGCCGCCGCCGCCGCCGCCGCCGCCGCCGCCGCTGCCGCAACCCCACATGCATGCGACGCGCACCGAGTTCAGGCCCCGACCGCTTCCCGTACGGTCGCCGTATTTACGGCACCACATTCACAGCGTGTGCAGAAACAAAACAACAAAAGTTCACAAACGAAAAAAAATACACATTCAGAAAAAAATTAAAACCGTAAATAAACGTAAAGTGCACGCCGCGGTGGCGTGTGTACGTCGTACGTAGCCGGTCCGTGTTATTTTTGGGGCCGCCTGTACACGAGCACAGAGAGTACAGTCTGCGAGAGGTGCCCGCGAAATATGTAACGACAACAAACGGCGACGTCTCGTCAGAGGCAGTCGGAGCGGCGGCGGCCAGCGCCGTGAGTTATTGTTATTATCGGACGTCTGGAGGGAGGGAGGGAGAGAGAGAGAGAGGGAGGGAGGGAGAGAGAGAGGGAGAGAGAGAGAAAGAGAGAGAGAGAGAGAGAGAGAGAGAGAGAGAGACAGAGACGATCTCACGGCCGGGGCGGCCGCGAGCGCCGGGGTCGGTAGGCCGCCCCGCCGGGCAGGCATGAAGTGCGGGCTTGCCTATCTCCGGTTCGCAGGCGCCGTGCGTCGGGCCGCCGGCAGGAGACTTGCCACGCGGGTCCACCGATAGTATGAGAAATTCCCACGTCGGATTTCACGTCGGTATCGGCGGCACGCAGCGCTAAAAGCACACACACACACACACACACACGCGCGCGCGCTGAAATTCTCTCCCTAGCATCCGGAGGCTTCCGGGCGGACACCTCATTATCTATGGCTGCCATGCGCGGCCCCAGCCGCAGCCGATCCCGAACTCACTGCTTTCGCGGTGCTCTGTCTCCGTCGCACTCGTGAGGTGTTCCGTAAGAGAGCGAGAGATGGAGAGAGCGAGAGAGAGCGAGCGAGAGAGAGAGAGAGAGAGAGAGAGAGAGGCTGCCCATTCATCACGAGCCCGAGGATTAGGACGCGGCGGCATTCTGGCCGAGCAACTTCTCACATGGAGCGCATGCAGCGGGGTGCATCACCTGTGCTGCTCCCTCTCTTTTCCGCACTTCTGGAATGGAAGCAGCAGACGACTCTCTCTCTCTCTCTCTCTCTCTCTCTCTCTCTCTCTCCTGTCGTCCTCGGCACCACTCTCCTTCCCTCTCTCTTTTCTCTTGTACCCACTTCACCCACAAGAACTCGTTGCGGCGGCCAAAAGGACTCCGCAGCCACGGGGATTCGAACCCGGGACCCTCTGGAGAAGGCGGCTACTTTACTGGCTAAGATGCGCACGGGCGGCGCAGTGCTGCCGCCTGCAGGCTGATTTACGCGTTTTGCGGTGGCCGGCGGCAGCAGCGGCGGCAGCAGCGGCGGCAGCGGAGGTCCGAAATGGCTCCAGCCGGCTGGCGAACAGGTGAGGGAGCTCAGCACGTAGGTGCGTAAAGAAACACGACGTGTCCTTTTTTTTAAAGGTTTCGTTTTATTCCTTTTTTTCTAAGGGCGAGAGAAGCCGTTTCTTAAGGTAGGTGAAATCGCGTGACCGTCTAAGGGCACTTCACCGGAATACGCAGTTTAGCAGCACCAAGGTCTCGAAGTTCTGGAAAAGTAAAGTCGCATATTTCTTTTTCCACGTGTGTGATTCTCTGTGTGATGGAGTCGCCTGAAGCGCGGGAGGCGTCGATTGACCCCGTTTCACACGTATTTTAAAAGTCTTTACACAAATTGTCCGAATTAGCCGACGGTGCTTTGATGCGGCGCCCGCGGCGGGCGGCCGTGACCGTGACATTTGACGACTCTGTCGTCAGCGCCGAGGGACAGAAATAAAATGAAAAAATGTGCGAAATGAAACGATGCAAAGTCAAAAGAAAGAGGCGACAATGCAGAAGCTACTCTCGGACTCGGCCCCTTAAAAGGCCAATTCAATATTCGAAATGATGTCGCACGCGTCCGCCAGAATGTGGCGAGGCGCCGCAGAAAAAAAAAACATAATTATCCCCCGCCCCTCTCTCTCTCTCTCTCTCTCTCTCTCTCTCTCTCTCTCTTCACACACACACACACACACACACACACACATCCGGACCGCCACTGAGCGCGGCCGCTCCGCTAAGGGGCCTCTTTCTGATCGGTCCAGGCGGCGCCGCGAGGCGAGCAGGGTGTGATTTCCCAGCAGGCCGTGTAGAGGAACGGCCACGACCGCCGCGCTACGCCGTCGCTGCAGCTTCCAAGCACGCGCGTGCCATCGCTGTGTCACGTGTCCATGCAGACAGCACCCCGAGCAGATCCAGCCTCTCTCTCTCTCTCTCTCTCTCTCTCTCTCTCTCTCTCTCTCTCTCTCTCTCTCTGTCTCCATCAGGGTGGTGCGTGTCGTGCTAATGTCCTCTCTCTCTCTCTCTCTCTCTCTCTCTCTCTCTCTCTCTCTCTCGGACGCACGCCTCACCCATTCGGCTGCTGTCGCCAAGGCGGCAAGGGGTCCGGACGCCTTGCGGTCGCGGTCGGCGACTCACAACGCGCTCCTCTTCCCGACACACGCAGAGATTCCTAACCGAGCGGCGAAAAAAAAAATACACCCAAACCAGACGCATTTTTATCCCACTTCTGGAAATCATAACAAGGCGACGACGGCGTCACTTTATAATACCCGCGCGCACCCATCCACTGCACGCACTGTGTGGCGAATTTGCATAGAGGACGCGTCCGAGGCGGAGCGGCGGCGCGGGGCCTATCTTCACAAGGCGCCGCCCGTTTCACGGTGGGCTATTTGTCAACGAGCAGAGAGAGAGAGAGAGAGAGAGAGAGAGAGAGACGGCGAGGCGGTCCATGTGACCCCACAAGGTGTTCCACCAATGGTCTAGAGAGACAGAGAGAGAGAGAGAGAGAGAGAGAGAGAGAGACAGGGCGTACTATCAGGACCCCGAAGAGCCGCGGTGGCGCGGCAGATGAAGTGTTGGTCCGCACTTCCTCGGAGCCGCCACCACTTCTTCTAGTCGACGCGGTGTAGGGCTCCCAGCACCGCCCGGTCGCCGCTCGGTGCCTGATGAGGTGGCGGTGACGGATAAAAGCCGACACGTCCGCCTGTTTGAATGCACCTGCATCGAGGCATCGGGGTGCCAGATCTGAGACTGGGTCCCGCGGAGGGGGCACGATCCAGATCTGGGAGGCCGCACGCCGTGGATCGTCTGCGACGTCGAGGCCGGGCTTGCAGGCCGGCGTCGGAAATAGGAGAGGTGAAGTGACTCGCGGCAGTAGAAGTGCCGTCGGAGGAAGAAAGGCGGCGCGGCACAGCAAACAGAAGACGATAGGTTTCCCCCCGACGGCACCGAACCTTGGAATTCCTGCAGGCCATCCGTAGTAAAACCCGAGCTGTGCACCAACGCACGTGTTCTCGTATTACGCTCCGCTAGTGACCCGCCGGTGAGCGCCGTTTCCTCCACGCGGCCGCATCGAACGGGTCAACAACAGCAACTGCACCTCTTCCGTTCGGTCAGTTATCCTTTTACACCGCTGCGATATCTGCGGCCACCAATCTTTACAGCAGGGTGGGCGGCCCGAGAACAACACATAACGTGTTGGGAGGCTGACGCCGGTGACGTTTACAGTCGTACCACTTCGGAAGGACCAATGTCACCCTTGCGGGGTCGCGGCTGCCGCGGCCGGCACCCAAGGCAAATGGACGGGGTCCGTCACCAAGTTACGTGGCGCTAGTTTCGACGGTATGGACCGGGTATGATCCCTCTGGCTCGAGCCACCAGGGTTCCATTTGGATCCGCGCTGCTTTACGACCGGGGACCGCCTATGCTGATGATGGAACTTGTTTGTCTTTACGACTTGATAAAGACTAATCGGTGGGGAATAAAATTGTGGGCGCGCGGGGGAAAGGGGGAAACGGGAAGGTGGCGGACTGGACCGAGTGGCAGCCCCACCCCTGTCACGGACACAGCCTTCGATATTGAGTCCATCGCGGGTTTCTTTTTAGAATTCACGGAACGTCTCCTGAGTGGCTGCGGAGGCAGCAAAGGTTACCTCACGTGCGATTCCAGCGGTAGCTCTCGTCCCACGGAACCGTCACGGTAATTGAAAGATTATCTCAAGACTTACGACAAACATATTTGCTCCCGCGGAATCCAATTCGCCTCTCAGCGCGGTAGGGTTGCACGGGCGGGGGTAGGTATGAGGCCTTCTTACATTTGCATACGTGATTGCAGCTCGCATGCGGCGGGCAGCGGGAACCAGTGCACTGATAAAGTGGAGAGGAAAGTCTAGTCGGATCCGGGACACTCGCAAAAATGAATAAGCAAATGGCAAAAACATTTGGTAGGTGAGAGAAGAAAGTTCATCTGCTACTTTCACTCCAAGGGGAATTGGGAATTGCGGGGAATCGCTGTCTGCGGTTACTGGCTCTGGGTTCCTCGCAAACAAATATGTACATGAAGAACTTGTGTGAGGCCCGATGACTTCAGCTCTTTAAGTCGTGCAAAGGTCTCGGGATGAGCTCTTCCAGATTAAAATATAGCGAAAAAAAGGGTATCTGGTACAAAAATATTGATGATTTGCAGCCTGGCGGCGCATTATCGCACTGCTGACTCGTCCTTAATCGCGTGAATGATGAGAACCGCGACGCTGCGCAGTCAGTAATGAAGCTATTGCAGGGGCTTCGCAGCTTCGCATACCCACGCAGCCACAGCCAGATCAGGCCGGACTTGCCGTGCGAACACGCGCCGCGAGTGCGAAGGCACTGACGGGCAAAAGAGTAAAACTAGGCGCGCCGCGCGCAAAGATGATTGATCAGAGTTCGGATCCTCGCGACGTGACACCGATACGAGGTCCTTGACAACACGGTCTGTCCTCCGCGAACCAACCTTCACATACATTTTCTCACCACATACCACGTATCATTTTCTTTTTAACTAAATCCTAGACCAGTAAGACAGTTTTTCGAACGGTTAATCTCGAAGTGAATGACTTTCTATAGCAGTGATCGGTTCTCCGACACCGCATCTACCGAGAACATAAAAGAGCAGTCCCATATTTATGGTGTGAAAATGACGGCTAATTGTACATGGTGCAGTCCCAGGTTAGCACCCAATAAGGAAGGAAACGAGGCTCTGCAACATTGTATCAGAAGTAACTTACGGCCGTGTTGACGCGCTGGCGGACTTCCGCAGCATCCCGAAGCTTTGAACTGTTCTCGCGCGAAAAATCTACACAAACCAGAATTAGTGAAGCCATTTATTCCCCTTGGCAACTAGCAGCCTTGCCGCCATAACTCACTGAACGAATCGGATATGCAAAACGAGGCAGATCCGCCAAGGTCCCTCGCGGAGAAATGAGTCCGTTGACGACACGGGAGCTCGGAGCAACCAGGTACTACTCGGCACTGTGTACATACGCAACACAGAAAGCACTTTTCAGGACATTTTCGTCCACTCGGGGCGCCCATTCCAATACGGGCGGAATTCATTCCACTCCGGCCAACATTTCAGCGGATCGAAGAGTTCCATCTAAACGGCAGTTGGCAGCAAGCGCCGCTGCTGCAGCTTTCTTGCCGCGCGGCCTGCCGCCGCCGCGCCTGGCCGGCGGCCGTGCATTTCGCTTTGCGGCCGCAATGCGGCGTGTCTGAACCCCCGCCAAAGACAACAAACTTGTCGTCTCCTCTTCGACCCGCCGCGCGCGCGTTCTGTCGGTGCATGAAGTCAGCAGACGGCCCGGCGGGAGACACGAAAAAGCAAACGTGTGCGTGCAATTGACGCGGTACAGAGAGAGAGAGAGAGAGAGAGAGAGAGAGTGCATCGGAGAGGTCATGTTGTGTTTGCGGAGTGCAATGCGCATTGGTGACATGTGTGCACACCGTGCGGCGCTGTTTGCCAAAGGCTTCATCCCGGACACGCTTCCGGCCACAGCCTCTCTCTCTCGCGCTCTCTCTCTCTCTCTCGCACGTTTACGACGCCAAATCACAGCCGTGTGATAACCGCCAACTACAAACAGTCTGCCATTCATAAAACACCCTCGCCAGGCACTTTCACGAACATTTCCCGCCCGTCTTTTTCTACAAAGTAGTGTCGTAGTCGACAAGACAATGTCCGATCCCTTTCCTGCTCCTCCCCTCTGTGTCTCTCTCACTCTCTCCCGCACAAACACACATCCGTCGTGGTGCGGGCCGATGGAGGCATCAGACACACACACACACACTTACACACACACGCGCATGATGTACAGCGTATCGTCCATCATCGTCCATCATAATTTACGACAAAAATTTGTCACCGCGAAGGCGCGCGCCGCCGCCTATAATCTGTGCGGATGCGCATGCCAGCTCCATCACAACCCCCACGCACACACACACGCACACACACACGCACACACACACGCACACACACACACACATGGATTCGCACTCCCCGGCAACCGAGGCAGAAGGGCACAAAGTAAGGGGCACAACACCTCCAGCAGATACCTGTCCGAACGTCGACACCGCACTGACGAGCACTGGCGTGCGACACCCGCAGCTAACGCGCCGCTTAATGAACACATTCAGCACGACCAGACACTCTCGCCCCCTTATCGCGCGCAATCCATCTTTTCAAATAAACACGCGTTTCGCGCCGCTGCGGCAGCCACTGCAGCAGCGGCAGCGGCGGCGGCCGCAGTTTGCAGCGAGATGGTATCTGGCGGCGGCGGCTCTGGAAATTAATTTTCAACGCTCAGCCTATAAAGATCCCCGGCGGGCCGTGTGGCGCCGCTACAGACCGACTTATCTCACACGTCGTGAGCCGCGGCGGCGGCGGCGGCGGCGGCGGCGGCGGTGGCGGCGGCGGCGGTGGAGGTGGTGGTCACCGTCCTGGTAGACGTGGAGCCGATCCCGACGCGATACCCGCCGAGGTACCCGTCGAGGTACCCGCCGGGATGGGCGTGTTCTGTCACAACAGCGGCGCTCCGCCGCGCGCTGATTGGATGGACGGCTGCCGGCGACGCGGTGACCTCCGCATCGGCACCGGCCACTCGTAGCGGCGGCCGCGGAGACGTCAGGAAGCCGTCGGACTCCGCCGCGGAGGTGCACGCGCGGCGGCGGCGGCGGCTGTGCGACGCATCTCACTGCGGGAGTGCGAGAGAGACACACGCCCGACCGGAGGTGCCCGGGCATCTCTGTCGCACTACTGACCGTATTGGCGCCTGTCTCTCTCGCACCCGCGGCCACACTGGCGCCCGCGGGAGGGTTTGAGACCGAACGCACGACATCGCAGCAGGCCAGATGGGCTCACGGTCAGCAGACCGCGTCGCGGGTGGGTACAGTGATAATACTGAGCATCAGCTGCTCTACACAACACACACACACACACACACAAACACACAAGGCATTCGGTCCCAACACTGCACCGCACATGGCGCGCACACACACACACACACACACACACTAGCACTCTGCATGATGTAGGTGTATAAATGTATCACGGGCATTATAATCGTGCAGTCCGTCAGCCAAGTCACGTGACATGTAGTCACGACGTGACACCACGAAGAACGAGAGCAGAGAGAGAGAGAGAGAGAGAGAGAGAGAGAGAGAGAGATGCATTTCGCCAGGTAGCCTTCCGACACGACAACGCAGGACAATCGAGGCGGCGCCGGCCAACTACTTAGCGCTCAAAGGGGCGTCGTGCGCATAGCGCCATGCAAATAATGCGCGTTCCGTACCGGACGTGCGAATAAGCATCTCACACTCCGAGGATGATAAAATTTAATCGACCACGGCATTGAACGCGGTCAAAAAATACTCCGGGGCCGCAGAAAGGAAAAGCCCGACAAGAAAACGACTTTTGTTTTTAGAGGAAAGAAGTTAAAACGACACGGCGGCAGCACGTGGCGGAAAGCTCTATCAACACATCAAACCTCGCAAAATATCGGAACCGTTGCCAGTTTAGCTTTTATCGCCAACTTTTACTGCCGTGTGACACATCAGAGGATCGGGTGTGATTAGCCGGCATAAAAGCCGCCCGATCCCAAGCCCATCAATTTGCAGCGCGATTTCGCCGAGGAGGCGACACTACGTCGTAGTGGGGGGCGGGAGGGCAGTAAAAACGCGGCCGGCCCATCAAACGGGGCGCCCGCAGCAGCGGCTGCTCTACCACCACGGGCATCAGCTCGGATAAAAGCAAACTCGTACAATAACGTCCTTTTTTCGTTCAATGAAAATTGTAATTTTTTACGTCCAATCAAAAATTTCAAGTTTTTAAAGACTGCACAAAATTTGTTTTGAAAATTTTCCATTACTCTTTTAATTATATTTTTAATTACAGCATTGTCGTTTGGATGGCTGCACCACGAAATTCCAGATTTTTTTTCGCACAAAGCACCCCGCTTTGGACTCTGCGACAAAGAAAGGCTTTTGCCGTCCGCGGTGTGTGAAGTGTCGGGCACACCGGCCACTTCCATCACGCGATACACCCGCGGCAGGGCGTGTACGGCACGTCTGCCCAGAGAGCTGCACCGCGCGAGCAGCCCGCCTGCCTGACCATTTACGAACACACAGCACGCGCCCGCGACAATCTCTGGCATCGAAACGCACACGCGCCCATGATCTCTATCCCACAGACGAGATGGAGATGTTTATGGGCTCCGCGCGCGCGCGGGTACTCCGGTAGCGGCGCGCCAGCTCCTGCGGCCCCACCGCTGCAGCTGCCGCAGCTGCAGCTGCCGTCTGTTCGTTTCCAGGCGCACCGGACTGGACGGTATCGACGGATGACGGGCGCCGCAGCCGCACCGCATGCGCCAGCCATAACCACTCGCTAATGTCAAGGAAGTGTGTGCCATTTAAGTGCCACGTTTCATGATCCCTTCCACATCTCAGACGGGAGGCTGCACGGCACGCATTTAATAATATAATAATATTAATTTAAAAATATCACATACGTTTTTAAAACTTCCTCACCCCTGAAGTAGCAGATCATATTTTATACATGATGGTAAAACATTTTTGAGAAAATGTCCTGGCCAGGTAGCTGCGTTGTCGCGAATCTCCGGCACGCAGTCACACACACACACACACACACACACACACCGTCGCAGAGGACCCGACAGCGGAAGCATTAACTGTGTCGCCGACACGGGCGTCATCCGCGACACGCCTCTCCCGGGTGTGAGAAATCGCGCCCAGCGCTTCTTTTCCTTTTTACTGCAAAGCTACATTTACATTTTGCTGAAAATTACTTTAAGGGGGGGTCTAGATGAAAATTGTGGAGGTCCTCTAAGAGGTTATGACATTTTCAGACTTGATTTTGTTGGTGTGCGGAATACCCCGTTTAAAAAAAAAACTGCAAGAGTTGAGTCGAGGAGCCGGTCATCACAGTGCTGCGTCTAATAGAACAGCGACGTGCGTTGCGTCGTTGCGTTATACCAGCGTCGTCCTCTGGAGACTGCCGCTACTCCCTGCTAATTGATTGGGAAGCCACTGCAGGGGGGACTCTACTGGAAACAACTCGCCAAGAAGTGCAAGAAATTAATGCGCGGCCATCAGTACAAGGTGTTGAGCCCCCTCAGCAAGGGGTAATTTACCACGTCATGTTCATACTTTAGACCGAGAGAGGGAGGGAGAGAGGGAGAGAGGGAGAGAGAGAGAAGAGAAAGAGGGAGAGAGAGAGAATTTTCACGACGTCCAGCAGAAGGTAGTCTGGTGCGTAAAACACACGGCAAACAACTGCGCCAAAACTATAAAAATAAACTGCACGTTCACCAAACTCCCTCCTCCAGGTCTACACATCTTCGTCCGGCTGCGAAGGGATTCTAGCCCCGATAGGAAGGTATCTCACCTGTGATCGGGATTCCATCGGTGTGCCGGTGAGTCGCCGATGACCGCGACCAGCAGGAGTCCTGCAACAAGGAATCAATCAGTGTGTGACAAAGATCTCCGTGTTCGGCGGTGGACCACGGCACAAATGAGGGGCGTGTCGTCACAGACATGAATGCCTCCACCGCGGACCACAGTCCTCATTCCCAGAACCGATAATTCCTAGAGCACGCGCTACGCTCTGTTAATCATAACCGAAATCCTTTTTCTTTTTTTTTTCCCCGCGGGTCGCATTAGAGGATGCTGATTTACTGGAGGTCGCGGGGTCGCCCACCGTGGCAGGTGCCGTTCCCGCGCGCGGCTCTTTCGGCTCAACGACCCAACCGCCGCCGCCGCCAAATCCGGTGTCTCATTCGGAACGACCTCTGGCACCGCGCGACTAGACACAAATTGGCTCCGCTACGCCAAAGCCCTTAATGAATTGGACTCATCTGTCAACACCGACGGAGGAGCAGCGGTGTAATACGTCTCGTTCGCTGCCGATGCTGGTTACGTCGGGCTATGTGAATCTGGAAGAGTATTCGATGAAGCGAGATTAGCGATTCTCGTCACAAATATCGCCCTGAACTTAAATCAAGAAGTTTCTTGCGCATCGAGAACGACAAGAACGCGACGCTGGGGTCAGAGAATTGAAAGGGAGCTGGCGGCCGACTCCGGTTTTCAGAATTTCACGCTGCTGCACGTACGCGGCTACCACACACTGCACACACACACACACACACACACACAGAGCTACCGCACCGCTGCAAAGCGCCTCCTCCCTATAAACTTGCTCAAGAAACACACTTTGCCGGGGCCCGCCAGGAAACCCGACACCCATATGACCCATAGGGCCCATGGGGCGCGGCGTCTCGAGCCCCCTGTGAGGGCCGCGAGGGTAAACACAAGGTGCGCCGAGCCTTCAGAGAGAAAGCCGAGGGCGCCGACACAGACGGACGCCACTTCTCGAAACGCGCCGAGGAGCTCCAGAGCACGGCGAGGTAAGACAGAGGTCCGACGCCGCCTGGCGCAGCCACCCGCGGAATGTCCTGGGGGAGGGACGACGGACACCGAATCACAGCCCAATACAGATCCAACCGAAGACCCTCCCAGAGGGGGGCCGGGCTCCCTCGAGGACCGCAAGCTGTACTCTCTCTCTCTCTCTCTCTCTCTCTCTCTCTCTCTCTCGCAGAGCAGACGACAATACAAAGTGTCTCTGGTGCGCCGCTGCGTTAACGTTGCCCGGTCACGCAGGCAGCAGACGACACGCGATCCTCGCCGCTTGATAACACTTTGAACGGCAGCGCAGCACATCCGTGAGGTGATCACAAAAGCCCACGGTTACTTTCGCTCCATGCGCCTTGTGGCCCATACACTCGAACCCACACGGCCCACATCGAAAAAGAGCCTCAAAACTGCACCCAGTTGATGATCGAAGGAGGTCGATTTCTTACAAAATGAAATGATCTCTTCCTTCTGACTTGGCATAAAAATTGTGGTACGGAACGCACGCCAGTCAGGGTGTCCGAGGACACATGCGTGGCGTCCCTTCGGTGTGGGACCCGGGGACATGGCTGGACCGCACGCTGATCGACACGACATCAGAACATCCGAAAGCCTTCGAAGAGGCCCACCCTGACTCAGCGGCCGGCCTCCCTCACACCACGGCACGGTGCCTTACTGCACCGAATGCATTTGCGCGTCAGGGATAGTGAGTGAAAATTCAGATAGGGAAAGAGATAGAGATCATGGTAGGGGTCAAGCGGTGTGTACAGCCGCGGCGTCTCGAGGGGCCCTGCCAGGCCCTGCCAGGCCCTGCACTTCTGCACTTGCACGCAGATCCACCCACTTGGCCACTCACCAATGTTGTGACTCGTGTCGCGCAGATCCCCGCTGCCACCAGCACCCCGGCGTCAACACAGACCGCACCGCGAAGAGAGCAACACCGCGCGAAGACACTCCATATAATTTGAAAAGGGAATGTTCTGAAACGAACTTTCGGACGAAAAAAAATGCATGACAGGAAAAAAAAGGTTGTATCTGCTTTATATTTTGTGGTCAAGTATCGCAAATTATGTGCACGTCACTTCCATGGCGGCCCCATTCACGCGGCCACCGGTGTTATGTTGGCGAACCTCATTGAAAAACAGAGGCAACAAACGAAAATATGCGACACATTCCGAACGTTTACCGACCCGGTGGGGGGACGCTGGGGACGGTCTCGGTGCTCAAAGAAGGGCGACCGGGGGCGAAAAAAAAAGGTACGCAAGCGTTAATATATGGGTCCCGATCGCGTTTGCACAAAACATCCCAGGAGCGCGCACGCGAGGGAGAGAGAGAGAGAGAGAGAGAGAGAGAGAGAGAGAGAGAGAGAGAGTGGCATCCCCGCGGCCCATACATTTTAGACACATAGCGAATAACGAGGGGCTAAAACAACACGCAGACTCACTCTTTTTTTCTCCCTTCTCTGTTCCAACCCTCCACACACACACACACACACACACACACACACACACACACACACGACACAATTATTTGCGAATGGTCGCGGCTCCTGGCGTACACCATCACAATGGGAGCTGCGCTGCTTGAATGAGCCATCACGGATCCCTTTGCGGCAAGGGAGGGGGAGGGGGGGGGGGGGGGGGTCAATCTCAGGGCCAACGCAGCGCTATCTATCTTTAAATCTGAGAACCAAATCAATAGGGCATTCCAGATAAATATTTATTGGGAATTAGAAAGACGACGCTGTGTCGCGTACAAACCGATCTCTGCTTCAATGTGAGAGTCGCCTGCAGCGCCCCCCCCCCCCCCTCCTCTGCGTTTGAAAAACGTACAGTCACGTACGTCGGTTTATTTTGCAAAGTCTTTTGAAGTCACCACAAAAGCGGGACGCCGCCGTACGGCGCACGATGTACGAGGGAATGAGAGGGTTCCCTGGCCGATGAGGAGGCGGTGGCGGTGGCAGGTCGGGCGGCGGCAGCCTCGGCGCTCCGCCGCCAGGTGGCGCCACCGTCGCGCGCGCCCCGCACGCCTCCGGCACGGCCGCGCACGCGCACGCCCGCGGGCGCGTGTCGTGCGGCTGGGGCGTCTTCGAGTAGAGCGGCACCAGCGCCACCCCGGACGGCCGTCGCCCACCGCTCCCCGCCGAGCGGGCAGCCCCGGCCGGGCCCTGAAAGCTTAGCTCTCGGTGACGATCCCCGGGAGCGGGCCGCGGCATATATAGGCAGCCGCGGCGAGCTGCCCCCCGGGGTCCGAGGCAACGTGAGCGTTTTCTCTCTCATTTGAAACTCTCTCTCTCGTTAGTCCACCATCATCATGAAGGTGGGGAAACAGCATCAGATAGCGCACGTTGCGACCATGACCTCACCAAACTCTATATTTTCGATTCCGTACTTTTTTTTCCGAGGGCGACAGATGGCGACTTGTCTTCAGTGTCGTTCTCGCGATGCCAGACGCATTTCTAACCGGGTCGTGTCTCCCGGATATCGGGCGGTAACGAGATACAACGTGTGCTGCGATTCCGACTGCGTGTGGGCGGGGTAGGAGGAGCTAATGCCCGAAATCATTTCATGCTGTCTCATTTCAGACCGCGACAAGTTTCCTTCGACCGGTTCGCCGCGCCGCTGCAACGCGGCGGGCGGCTCTCCGTCAGCAAAAATCGGAACGTAAAACAACTCCGGCGCTCCGTGTTTGCGAGAGTTTTTTTGAGAGTGGCGTAAAACTGGCGCCACACACGAAACGCACCTCCCCACCTCCACACTAACGACGCTCACTTGCTAATGAATGAGCAGAAAACGGAGGGGGCCTATTAGCTAATGAGTGGACGGCCTGCCGAACCGAGGAAGCTGCAAGACAGTCAAACGAACGGTGGGAGCACCGGGGCACTGTTTACACCTGACAACATAAGAGTCCTCCTGGCAACAGAGAATAACATGGGCTCTATGATATTTATCCCTCACCGCAGCGGCCATCTCTCACACAGAGGACTTCCGGCCGGGACGGTGCACGGCTCGTGGGGCAGAACGTAATTAATTGTGCGCCCCAGATGCCACCCAGAGTCGCGAGCGCGTCAGCGGGCCATTGTTTTTGCACGGCGGCCCCCCGCGGAGTCTGCCCGGTGCACGCCGCTCGCTAGTGTGTGTGCGTGTGTGTGTGTGTGTGTGTGTGTGTGTGTGTGCACGCGGGCGGACAACGTGCGATGTACGCGCCACAATAAACCACACATCATATTGCCATTTTATCCTCACAGGATACATTCAATCGTACAATTTTCGCTTACAGAGTCAAAGTTGAGCCACCAGACCATGACGCCCTCTCTCTCCCTCTCTTTGCCTGAGATGAGAGTGGATAGGGGGATGGGGGTATGTGTGGTATGTGTAGCGGGAAAGAGAGAGAGAGAGGGGGGGGGGGAGCGCAGGGCCTTCGGTAAATGGAGTCTAATTATGGAGGCAACCCCTTCGCTCACAAGTGTTAATGAGGTCACCGCATCGCCCTCGTCTTGCTTACAGCACACACAGCGACTTTCTTCCGAGTCAACTCCCTCGTGCGTCTCACTCTCTTTACCGCCCGCTGCTGGACCAATACTGTCTGCCCAACGTCTGCGCACGTTTCAGAAAGAAAACAGTCTGCGTGAGTCACGCGGACAGTAGCGCTTCATTTTTATCTTCGGATAGTTAGTGAATGCGTCACGCTGGTATTTACATCGTGGTACAGCAGCAGCAGCAGCAGCGTGGGTGGCAGCGCGATGGAAACCGTTCGGCAGCGGGCAACAGGTGAGTACTGTTATGAGGGCGACGGGGGCCGAAATTGATGCGGAGGAGTTATGGACCACGCGCGCCTGTGCCCCCCCTCGCCTGCGGTACGTCGCCGCCGGGGCCCATCGCGCTGCCGACACTGTTCACACGTAAATCAACGCGGCACCCAATTCACCACTTGGCTTCCCGCCCTCTGGCCGCAAGAGTAAGTGTGCCACGAACCAGGTGGGAGGTGTGGTGCACCCACTCTCTCTCTCTCTCTCTCTCTCTCTCTCTCATGTAGTTGACGCGGAAAACTATAGTATGCCTCAGTTATCTTGTTCTTTTCCTCCAGCGGAACTGGAGTTTTCTGTACAAAATCTTCAACTTCACTGTACAGTTCAGACTGGAGCTCCTTTCTCCCGGGACACACACATCCGCACGCTGAGCTGCACGTGCTTCAGATATTGATTGATTCAGGTGCGAGTGGATGAGCGTCCTCCGCCACGCTATCAGTGCAGTGATAACGCCCTGCCAGCCGCACGCAACCGGCGCCCGCGCGCCCGCGGCTGTCCCTGGCCAGTACCCTGCACAAAAATCAATCGCTCGGCGCCGCCTTGCAACCCATTTAATTAATCATCGACTTGGGTCTGCTTTGCGCTGCTGTACTTATCCCATCGGGACGGCCAGGAGGGCCCCATTTGACTGCCAGTGGGAGAATCCGTGGCGCGGCGGCCGGAGGGAATGAAGACATCCCGAAGGAGGCGGTGGGCGTTATTTATAGATTTTCGCCGTCGTTTGGTTCCTCCCCTTCGGCCCTTCTGATTACAATATAATGGGGTACCTGCGGCGGGGCGGTCACAGAGGCTCCCGTACCGACTTCCTTCTCTCACCTAAGACAATGGGCGGATGGGGGCGACAAAGTCCGGCAAATAAGCCCCCCATTCGTTAGTGTGGAAGGTGTGGCGGTCCCCTAACCCCCGCTTACGTCCGTATGGCTGCCAAGAAGGTGTCATGGGAATGATGCAAACGTGAGGATTCGGGAGACCGTTCCGGAATACCGAAGAATGAGTAAGCAGGCAGGCGAGTGAAAAAATTGAATTCCCTTTAGGACAAGTATTTCAAATACATTCTGTTTTTCTTCTGAAAACCCCAGACACTTTTTGAAAAGTCCAAAACTAAAACTTTTTTTTATAAGTTTACAGACGGAAAATGATAATTTCCACGACCTTTTCTTGCAGTGCACGCGGCACGCGCAGAGCCTCGGCCAATGCACGAGCCTCGCGGAACATTCGCTGCTTTCTAAAAGGCGATAATCAAGTTGGCACTGCTGCCCCGCGCCGCGCCGCGCCCCGCGCGCGTGTCAAGGGTATCCGCAGTGCTTCTGCAAAAGGACCTCTCGGCGGCCAAAATCCGCGCGGAGCACAAGGACACCGCACGAATCGACAAGGAGACGGCGAGGACCTCCAAGGCCGACGCACACGTGGAAGAAAGTGGCGGGGAAAGGTCCGAAGCACCGCCTCTCGTCTGATAATTGTTCCACGGTCCGATTCAATTACTATTCTATTGCACACGTCATGAAGTTATCGGTAGATGATTGGCCTGATAAACGCGAGGCTTTGGACCGGTAATTAAACGAAACATTTCGAGCGCGATGCTTTATGTACATGCGCTCTGTGGCTACGGAGCTTCGGAAGCAGCCGCCACGCATCAGCAGCACTGTAAGAAACATTTTTGGAAAATTACAAACAATTGCTAGGAAATTCTGTATCCCTAATTTTTTTTGGAAACCTTCAACTTTTTTGGAAAAATCTATAACAGTTTTTAAAAACATTTTATTTAGTTACCATACTAAAACTAACTGTTCTATGCACCAAAATTCTTCCAATTTTTTGGAGAAATCCATTTTTTTAAAAAATTTTCAAACAATGATTAAGAAAATGTGCATCCCCAATTGTTTGGAAATTTTCAAAAAAGTTGCTAACAGTGAGGCGCACTGCAGCGGGCTGCCTCCGAAGCGACGGAGCAGGAAAGGGAACCTTGGTACCGTTGCACCTCGCGGTGCGTTCAAAACTAGGAGGCGAAAGGTTATCGGGCACTTCATTTACTCGTTTGAGATACCGCGGCGGGCCCGCGCGCCTTTCTCTCCTCGATCTCGTCTCGAGAATCAATTTCAAAACGGTGAGGACCCCCGCGAAGACGCGCGGCCCGGCTGCCGTACTTCTGATTGGTCGGACAGTCGGCCCAAAGCGGAGCGCGCCGCGCACTGCAGTAGGATGCCTCACCGTGCCTGTGATCGACTGGCTCGGCTCTAAGCCGCCGCACAGCCGCTCGGTGAGAAAGTTATAAACTCGGATTAAGCGCGCGTTACCGCATGATTGGGACAGGCACAGCGGCGTGCGACGGCCGACAGTTCATTTGCAGTCCATCCTGCCGTAAATACCCGCGCGGCCAAGGCCGGCGCCTACTGTACCGCGCGGCACTCGCCGTCGTTACACCGATTTGTTTTCGAACGCCGCCGCGACGACCAAGTTACATAAAACCTAGAAACCACAACTCGTAACTTATTTTGTCAAATAAAAAATGCGAGGAAACGTTTTTGGCGAACCAAAACAACAGATACGACACGACAGGACACTTTGCTTTCGAAAGCCATTAAATACAATGGCTGATTTTTTTTTCTTTTTTTTTGCAAACTTGTCGATGCCATTTTCTAGCCCCCAAAAGCGATGATTTACGGCGCCAGGCCGCGGCACGCCTAGCTCTGCCTGCCGTGCCGTTCGGCCGGCCGCCCCCCGCTGGGGACCTCAGCGATCCCGCGTGACAATTATCTTCTTTATGGCTCAAAACAAAATATACGCCCGGCGTGTGAGAATTGGGTAGGCGTGACGCTACCCGCGTGTCGCATGCGTGTGTTTTCATATTCAGATTGGGATTCCGCCGCGCGACGCGAGGGGACACGTAGGAACCACATGAAAGTACCACGCGACAAGACGCTCGCCGCTGCTGGCGGCGTCCCGAACGCGAGGTGAGGAGGAGCTCCGATAGAGTTGCGTGAGTTCGATACCGCACCACCTCCTCCCACCCTTCGTCCATATTCTCCTGTCCGGCGTAATACGTTCTCGCGAAATAGAGTCATGATTTAGAGTTTACGGAACGTTATTAGCGCCGTGCAACATATTACCGCACCCCGCACGCGAACAACGTCTTTATCCGAACATGCAAACAATGTGCACAGCAGAAAGAGAGAGAGAGAGAGAGAGAGAGAGGGGGGGGGAGACGTGCGCTGTCCGTGCAGGTATAGGAGGAAGAGAGAGATGCAGTCCTGTTGGCGGGCTCTCAAACCCGTCCCATATCCGCACTCAACTGGGTCGGAATCTCATGAGTTCCTCCTGCGAAAGGCATTTTCCGTTCAGCAATAACTCATCGCAAAAGCAGCGCCTTCTTTGGTTTGCCTGAGACCGGGGAGGTGTCTGGCAGAGCAGCCGCCACCGCCCTCTTCCCAGAACGGAAAGGAAAGAACGAGGCGGTGAGGACGAAGGGTAAGGGTGGCGCAGGTGAAATTATATACCCCACAAGTTGGCCCTTGGGGCCAGAATTGTCTATACTGCGACGCCTGCTTATTGGGCCTCCAGTAACTCGCACAGTCCACCGAGTCCACTGCCTTGTCAAACATGTCATCTCCGACCTCCCCAGCCAGCCGCCGGCGGCGTCGCAATTTTCCATACCGGCGTCTGACGGCGTATGAAGTGTATTCCCGACAGTTTACGATCCGCATCCAGGTAAGTGCGAGGTGTGGCATTCCCACAACGCCCCGCTGCCCTCTCCTCCCACACCTCCAAGACAATACGGACACTCGAGGCACGGCCTGCCCGCGCCCGGTTACACAACCTTCGGCTCATCGGGGACGGAAATAGTACGTGCGACCACACATCAAATCAACTTTTTAAATCTGACTGTCGCGGGCGTCAAACATTCGAAATCTCCCGCCGTTTAACTATCCCCGTTCACAATACAGGCGCAGGGGCACGTTTTATGGGCGGATTCAGGAACGGGAGCTGCGGCAGTGCCGGTCACTTTGGCAGCGGTTTTTATTGTCTCAGCAAGAGTGTCACAGCTGACGGAGTAAAGCACTAAGTGGTCCGGCATCACTTCAAGGTGCTGCCGGGGCCGCACTCACGCGTCCTTGAAAAGTTTAGCTCTTTTCATTCTTTTTTAAAAAATTTCGTCTTTTAATTTTTAATGCCCGATAACGTTTTTTTACTACACTTTCAGAACGAATCGTGATTTTTAAAAGAAGACAGTTTTCTGATTGTTTTTTTTTTTCCTTTCCTTTGATTTGCCCAAGGTGTGTAATAATTAGAGGCAAGGACAGAGGGCAGCTGGGACAGGCAAGTCGAGTCAACTCGCGTACGAAAACACACGTTGTCACACATTCGGGACCCTCCTGCCGGGCCGGGCCGGGCCGCGCTGGTGCGGTGGGGCGTCACCGTCCCCGGAGCCTCCAGGCAGGCGGACGGGCGGCCGGCCGGCCTTGGCTGCGCTCCCCGCCGCCGGCCCAGCCTGGATCCCGTCCGCCTACGTGTGCAGCATCATTACAATATGGAACAATGTGAGAAAGTACAAATCGTCCCGGAAACATTTTCGGGGAGGACGCGTCGTACTCCGCGGCGCTGCGGGACCGCCGCCGCCACGCCGCCGCCGCCTCCTTACCGATCAGAGATTTGTGGGCCGTTTTCTCCGGCCGATAGGACACATAGCGGGGCGGCCCGAGGAGCCGCAGTACATCTCGATCTCGTTTTTATCTCGGAAATATTGAAAGGGTGCTTCATCGCGCTCTGTGCGGCCCGCCCTAGTCACGTCGCTCCCCGCCCCACCGCCGCCCCCACGGCCGCCGCCCGCCGAGCGGGCAGTCCCGGCAGGCACGCCAGCCCGGCGGGGCTGCCTACCCGCCGGTCCGCAGGCGTCACCCAGCCCGCGCGTGGAATGACGGCGACAAATATTGTTATATGATGGGATTATTTTTTTTTTTTGTAAAAAGAAATTACAAAATAAAACACGTAGTTCCCAAAAAAAGAAAAAATTAAATACGCTTCGCGGACGTCGATATAAGGCGACACCGAAACCGCGGGTGAACATTGATAAACTGCCCAATTAGCCAGGTCCGGCGGGCGGGCTGCCGGGTGTGGCCCGCGTCCGCCGCAGAACGGGACGCGGTGACGCGCCGCGCCCACGGCCGCCTCCCGCAGTTCTGCGGACGGCAGAAAAACGGGCGGCATTTTGGCGTGGAAGGTGTCGCCGCCGTGTGACACCACCATCGTTAGCGAAAGTCCGCGCGGCATTAACCGGCACCGGGTCCGACGACACGCACGGCGACAGCCACGAGGACACCACGACGCGAACCGTGGCCGGGGGCGGTCAAAAGGAGAGGTCTCAGGGGTCCAGAAGAAGACACGGGCACTGCCGTGGGACGGTACACTTATTATTGTATGAGAAATATAAGAAATGATTTCGTGACAAAAAATTTTTTCGTAATATGAAGAGGAAAGGTGGACACACTCATTTTCCCTCTCTCTCTCTCTCTCTCTCTCTCTCTCTCTCTCTCTCTCTCTCTCTCTCTCTCTCTCTTTCTTTCTTTCTCTCTCTCTCTCTCTCTCTCTCTCTCTCTCTCTCTCTCTCTCTCTCTCTCTCTCTCTCTCGTTGGTTATTGGGAGTTGTTGGGACCAAATGGACCCAGGGATATGCCTGCCGCGTGTCGCGTTTCTAATCCCCGGCCGGCTTTGGCAGACGACACCGCCGGAGCACCCTCAGCTGTTTCCCGCAGGTCCGCGCTGCAGTGTCGGCCGCGCGTCTTCGGTTAACCACTGCGCGCCCGCGTCCACGCACAATTAGAACGATCCCGGGCAATCCGTAGTCCCTTAAAGAGTACTCATTACCGTCCGACAACTATTTTACCCGCGCTGACACTAACTGCACCTGCTCCGGGAGTGCGCCCGGTTTCCCCTCCAGGCGCGCACACGGCTGGATGAATTACTCCCAGCACCGCCGCCGCCGCCGCCGCCGTCCCCACGGCTGTCTCAAGTCAGTGGCGGCCGGTCATCCACGCGGGGCGGTGATTAAGACAAGGAACAGCGGCGATGAACCGCAACAGAGGAAAAGAGACGACAACAAAAACACTGGAGATCACGTACGGTAGTGCACAGTGTGTGTCCTGCGTCGATAGACCACCTCTATGAGCCCATATACACAGCAACCAGAAACCAAACCGCATCCCCCCATTAAAATGACGGGTGTGGCCGGCCGCCCGCAGCATCTATACGACACCGAGCGCCGTACACATATTTCTCCCGGCTCTCCGGTGGCGTCCGCCTGGCAGCTGTGGGAGGAGGAGCACATCACACGCCCGTTTCCCTCGCCAGCAGAATTCCCGCCGGACACTACCAGCACATGTGTTCTTCTTTCTTTCTTTTTTTTTCAATTTCAAAACTCGAGACTCCACTACCGGTGCGGCAGCAGCAGCGGGGCACGCGTCTGCCCGCGTCTCGTGTCCATGCAGCAAAGCACAGAAAAAAAGTGGCATTTTTCTTGTGCTGTCAAAAAGCCAGCGTTTTGTTTGTCCGCGAGCATAAAGGAGAGAGGAAGAGGTACCCGAGCGGCCGTCAGACGTGGTACCGAGAACTATGGCAGATAAATGGGCCGCAGGGAGGGCCAGGGGGGGGCGACAGAAGGAGAGAAAGAGTTCATTATTTCATACACTCTCCGACCAGCGTCGACGGCGCCTCATACCAGCTTCCGGTTCCGACCTGGTGGGAAAACCTACGGTGAAACGGTTAAAACTGCAGTGCCAAAACTGTAGTTTTGTGGCAGATGCACTGCTACTGAAGTTAAGCGAACGCGGAAAACCACAGTTCCCCTCCCACGCCCCCTCGAAGGAATTCCAGTTTTCGGTACAAAAACTACAGTTCAACTGTAGCTTTTGGTGTAGTTCGCGCTGGAGGACGTCTCGCGACGCCACCAACAGCGGCGGCAGCGGCGCGCGCGTGCGCCACCCAAATAGTCTTTTCAATCGTTCCGACGGCGGCGGCGGCGGGGAACCAGAATTTAATCCCGCAGGCGGCCCCCTCGCATGATTTGCGAGGCCCTCGCGGCACGGGGTACGGACGGTGCCTCCCTATGACCGTTATAAAAACCACATATATCCTCCGATGGACGCGCCGCCGCCGCCGCCGGCATGTCGCCTCGCTCAGCCCTCGCGCGCCAAAAAGGTATAAAATGAGGACGAAATGCACCGCTCTTACTTTAACACTTGCCAGCGTCGTCAAAGTCAACACTATAAATCCCATGGATGCAGAGAGAGAGAGGGGGGGGGGAGGGATATTGCGGACGGGGTGGGACCGTGTCTAGGGGCGTCAGCATTGGTGCAGCACCATGTTGAAAGCACTGCGCGTAGATAGTTATATTTCAAAGTACCCGCACGATTTTCAGTACAAAAAAAAATAATATACGGAAAACCTTTTTTTTTTTTTTGCACCGTCTTATGTGCAGTTTTGTCCGCGACAGCACCACTTCCGCCTCGGCCGCCGCCGCGTCGCGCGTCTGGATTTTACGTTTTCCACCCCTTTCACATCCGACCCGGAGAGAAAGTAGTGGGGGAGCTCCGTATACGCTGACGTCCACACGGCGGAGTAAATGCCATATTTCGGACGCTTTATATACGGCGAGTCCCCGCAGCACTCGGCACTCGCCCAGCCGGCAGCGGCTCAGGCACTCGTCCAACAGCTCCGAACTCTAATTTGTGAGCGGCGTCGCTCCCTCTGCGACAGAGCCGCCGCCGCCGCCGCCCTTGCGATTGAGATATCAAATCTCCGGCGCTCGCCGCTCGTCGCCAGCCGGTAGCCCACGGAACAACACAGGAATCCCTGCGTTGCGCAAGGAAATAATACATCGTTACCGCCCGTAGCGTGGCCGCGCGGCTCCATCCAGCCGGATCAGGGACCAAATAAATCCCGGACGGGAATCCCGATCCGCAGGTAACTACCCTCAGCCCGCCGCGTGGCGCCCTTTCACCACGGACGATAAGCCACGGGGGAACACGCGGCTCGCCTCCACCACTTTTTTTTTAATTTCTCATTTTTTTTTAAGTACAAAAAATATCGCCCAATGTGGGAATTAAACGGAGATTACGGCGGCCGTACGGCTCCTGACGCTTCAAAGGAAAAGGCATCTTTGATGACACGATGTCGTCGTCCAGTCACCCCGGCGGAGTGGGCGCCATCAAATCGCCGGAATGCCGTCTGCATCCCCCCTGTCACCGTGAGCTGCCCCGCCTGTGTCTGCCCCCCCGATCCCTCAACGTCAGCAGTCAACCGCCACAAAACTACTCCCGTGCATTCGTCATTTCAGCGGCACAATGTTACGCGGCGGGCCCAAGTGCACGAGAGGGCGAGGTGTATGATTTTAAAAATATTCCCGCGGCCTCCGAGACAACACGTGCATTCTCGGAGCGCCAAGTTGCGGGGCTGTCGTCGGCCGGCCGCGCGGCGGAGGCGCGCATCTGTCAGGGCAGACGAATGACGGGTGACAGAGTGACTGATTGAAAGGAGGATGGGCACAGGTGGTGGCGGTGGTGGCGGTGGCACAGGTGGTGCAAGCATTCCACAACAAGAGACCCACGGCTGAATCTCGAAAAAATGTGTAAAATATCGAGGTCGACGAATCAACCATTATTATCTACAGACAGCCACAACACAATTTTTTTTTTTTCGATTTTGAAGAAGGTGCGTTGACAGTGTATGCATACGTTTCCTCCACGTCCGGCCCACCCCAATATAAACCCAAAATTCCAGGGACACGGCGGCCGGCTCGCGGACCCTCCGGGCCGACGCCAGTGTACACCGGACCCCACCCATGTTCTCACCTCGGGGCGCTGCAGCAGCGGCAGCAGCGGCAGCAGTGGCGGAGTGGGGGAGCGGAGGTGCACCGCTGGACCGGCGGGCGGGCCGACCCGACCCGAGATGAAGGTGCCAGATAGCAACGCCCCCACACCTGATGACTAGCGCCACAGGCGGCGGCGGCCACGGGCAGCCGCTGCAGCCACTGCAGCCACTGCAGCTGCAGCCACTGCAGCCACTGCAGCCACTGCAGCCACTGCAGCCACTGCAGCCACTGCAGCCACAGGCGCAGCCAGCGCGAGCGATACCGATTGTGTGTGCTGCCCGGGACTGCGTTTGTCCAAGCTCGAAAAGCAGCCACCGCGTAGTGTGGTAAGCTCGGTGAGTCACACGCGCGTACCCTCTCAAAGCAATTTTTCAACTCAAGGGAGAAGATGAAATTGTTATCATATCGGCATAAGAAAATATTTACTGATAAAATTTATAACAATCTTTTTTTTTGCCAGAAAATTTAACAAAATTTCAGTCAGAACCTAAACGAAATTTAGGACAACAATATTTAACAAACTTTTAAAGGAACTCAGTAAGTAGCCACTCCCATGGACAGGGAAATTTAACAAAATTTTAACCAGAAAATTTAACAAACAATCACCAAAATCGACAGCCGCTTGGGATGAACGAGACTATTGGATTGGGATTCAATCGTCCTCGCGGCAAGTTCATGGGGGCGGGGGGGGGGGGGGGGGGGGGCAGGGGCCGCGCAGGGGACCGCGGCGGCGGCGGCGGCTCTACGCGGCTCTGACCGCGCAGATACGTCCGTCTGGTCCGCGCGCTCCGAAACCGGGCAGACAGACGCCCCGCGAGATGTACGGCCGGCCCAGGCATCGGGCCGCCATGGGATGCCATGGGATGCCATGGGAGGTCTTTGCCCGACAAGCAAACACTTCGCGCCGCTCGAACTCTACCCCCTGCCAGTGCACACACACACACACACACGCACACACACACACACACACACACCGCTGTGCCCGGCTGTGGCCGGCGGCGGGATGCACTCTGAGCACGCAAGGAGGACGACTCGTATGCACACACACACACACACACACACACACAGCGGGCACAGCGAGGTGCTTGGAAAAGGATGCGAGTTGGTAGGGAGTTTTCATTTTTAGGTCAAATTAAAAATTTAAAAAATTGAATTTTTTTTATTAAAAATGATTACGGACAGAAAAGTTGGATTGTGAATCTACTGCCGCGTATCTTCACGGCACTCACTTGAGACACGCGGAGCCCACATACACACACACACACACACACACACAACACCGGCGCCCCCACGCATCCTCACGTAAACGCCGCCCGTCTAAAAATATCTCCCTTCCCTCCCCTCCACTCCCCTTGGCGTTGAGAATATATCTGGGTGAACGCCTGCTCGAAACCGTGACGGTCAAGGTCACTACCACACACAAACACACACACACACACGCGCGCGCGCCATCTATCTATCGCACATAGACGGCGCGAGAGCGAAAAGATACAAGCACACACACACACACACGCAGATAAACACAACTGCCTCGAGAGGCGGGTTCAGTTGCGAGGTTCTGTGAGCACCACCACCACCACCGCCTTGCCGTGTGTGTGGCTTACCACCTCTCGGACGACCCTTCACTTTACACAGCCGACCGCAGCGCCACCTGGTGCGTCCGGAACGAATACGCCCCGCCGGCCGCGCGGCCTTCCCCGCATCTCAACGCTGTTTATTTATTTTATCGCGCTCCGCTTCCTCGAGGCGGCCGCGGCAAATTTCACGCCCCTCCCTTATTCCTTGTACGTTCGCGTGCGGGCACGCAGACGCGAGCCCAATAAAAATTACGTACGGCAATAGGGCGCCCCGGAAACGGAAGTTGATCTCTGCTCACTACTTTCGGTTTGTAGAGCCGTATTTGACAAAAAAAAGCTCATGGTACATCGGTATGAAAAATTTTGTAGTGCTGTTACTGCAAGTCTGACAGAGACATCAGACACTCCCAGTGAGTGCCGCGCGACGGCCGTGTAAAATCCCACTCTGAGAAAACCCTTCTTCTCGTTGTGTGACGCGGCGTGAAGTCACCGCTAGCAGGAGGAGGAGGAGAGAGAGAGAGAGAGAGAGAGAGAGAGAGAGAGAGAGAGAATGAGGACGGTGATGCGGGCTGCATAGCGTGGTGTGGGAGCGAGACAGATGACACGCGGCGGCGCCGACCAATCCGAGACGCGGCGCAGCGTGAGAAGAGCGTGTAATAAGCAGGGATAGAGCCGTCGCATCGCGGTGCCCAACAAGAAACGCGGCATAACACCGAGATGTTGCATTCGGCGTGCCCTGTCTCTGTCGCACTTGTGGGGTGCTCAGTAAGAGCGAGAGAGAGAGAGAGAGAGTGTGTGTGTCCGGAATCATACATTAGGAGTTATAATTCTAGACCGGCGTTGTTGTTTTGTTTGGTACGTTCGGACTGTACGACTTCCAACTTTCTGGTCCGTTCGTTCCTGCTGGCAAATCCTCCGGCCTATGCATGGGCCACGCCTCCCGCTGGGGGGCGTGACACCGAGAGGGAGAGAGAGAGAGAGAGAGAGAGAGAGAGAGAGAGAGAGAGAGAGTCATGCTTGCAACGCGAATGGCGATTTATTGGCGATCTCCGCGACACGATCTCGCAGTGAGGTATCGCGCTGTCACACGGCTCCCAGCGTACGCACAGGCGGGGAAGCAGTAGCAGCAGCAGCAGCAGCGAGGCGGCGGCCAGCCCCGCCAGGACAACCTCACCGTATACACGTAGAAAGTTAAATTGGGGCATCCGGAAAATTTACACCATAAAAATTTATTCGATCCCGATTTTAAAAAAAAAATTTTCGAGGGTTTGTACACTAAAACTATGATTAGCTTGACACCTCTGGCACGGTTGGCGGCCGTGAGCAGCTCGTTTGGTGCGGTGCACGGCGGCGAGGCGCACACACCCCGAGCGTGCGCGCGCGGTAACGTAGCGGGACAATATTTGGCCATCGGCCGCCTTGTCACCGTTTTGGCACACGCTCGCTGGCATGTGTGTGTGTGTGTGCGTGTGTGTGTGTGGACTGAGCTGATTAGCGAGTGCGCGGCAGGGAGCCACCGAAAGGGCTTTCTGCACGACGGCGCCGGCGACGCTGCTGTAAACCTGTGCAAACTGAGGAGTACACACGAACGTCCGAATGAAAAGCGCCAACTCCTCCTGCCGAGTCCTGCCGACTGGGCCAGACAAAGCAAAAGTAAAAAAATTAAAAATATTTTCATCAAAACTGAATATTTAATTTGCACGTCGGGTGCCAACCGTTGCACGCGGAAGTGGTCCCGATCCGTCCTGATCCGCCTGCAGAGCGATGATGCCGGACACTGTCCACTCGGACCTCTCTCTCTCTCACCCTTACGGAGCACCCCACGAGTGCGACAGAGACAGGGTTGAGAAGGCGCAGTGTTTCGGCCGGCCGCTAGGGGGCGCCCACGGGCAGGATTTGCATAATGGACACGCAGAGGTGGCGCCCGATGCTATCGGCTGCGTCCAGAAACAACGCCGCGAAAATGTAAAAATAAATTTAAAAAAATAATAATCATCAATGAGCTTTCGATCTCTTCCTCGAATATCTTCCGTCCTTGTCTCTCTGATCGATGGCGATCAGGAGGAGCGCGAAGAAAAGGCGGAGCAGCGGGCATAGGCGGACACAAAAGGCCAGCGGCGTGTCAAGCACGCCGAAACCGTGCGGCCGACGCCTCAATACTGCGAGCACACACACACACACACACACACACACACACGGTGGCTGCTGGCCGCCGCCGTCAAATCCATCCCGGAGGGCTTCATCAGCGCCCCCCTCACGGCGCAGCCTTTCAAATCCGACGTAAACTTTTTCTTGTTCTCAATTGCATTTTTGTTATTTGTGCGAATATTCAATGAGCGTGTGTGTGTGTGTGTGTGTGTGTGTGTGTGTGTGTGTGTGTGTGTGTCCGCGCGGATGCGGCTCTGGATTCATAGGCCGGGTACCAGCGGCCGGACAGCGGCTGGCCTGTCAAATAATTGGCACGAGCGTCCGCCGCTGAAACTCTATCGCCACCCAAAGCGCCACCACTTGGCACGAGTGATGCGGGATTGATAACATTAGAGCGGCCGGCAGTCGGCGGCCGTCTGTTGGTTTTCCTTGCAATTAATAGCTGGAATAAAATGAAGACGGGGTAGCGGCCCGTGCGGCGGACTTGCGGCTGCGAGTGCGAGAGGGACGCCCCATTTCACTGCGGTAGTGCAAGAGAGACGCGCCCTGCCGCGGGCATCCCTCTCGCACTGCCGCAGTCAAATACGGCGTCCCGTCTCTCTCGCACTCACTGGCGGTTATGGAAGGCGCTCACAACCGTCGCGACGCCGCCGCCGCACTTCTCCCGTGCGAACCCACGGAACTGCGCTGCGGCCGCGGGGCAGGTACACCACACCCTCCAGGTACTCACCGCATGAATAACTAACTAATTGTAAAAACACACGTGAAGTGTCAGGGTGGTTTACTCTGCATTAAGACGCATAAATATGTCCGAGGGGGGAAAATGCGCTCGAAATTTATTACATCGCGATGCTCTGATTCATAAGCACAGCGAGGTCACAGCTTGACAGCGAGGGAGAGAGACGGCGAGAGAGAGAGAGAGAGAGAGAGTAGGGGGGGGGGGGCAATTCAAAACTTACAAAGATGTGCCATATTCCTAGGTATACATCCATGAGCTGCGCACTTATATCAAGGCCTACCATTCATATTTATTCATTTTTATTTTTTATGTCTTCCGGTATCATTGACACTGGAACGAGAAGAGGAGCACATGAAATGATGAGGTCAGAGGAACAGGAAGGACAGGCACGCGAAAACACGGCGAGAAGAGGGCCAGAACTGCAGCGGCCGCTGAAACGCCTACTGTGCAGCAGAGCTGCAGCGGGACCCGAAGGCTCACACGCACACACTGGCATGCGAGGCATTGACGAACCTCCTTCAAATACAGTAAGCCGCCGCCGCAGCAGCAGCAACCGTTTTTACGGCCTCGAAAAATGTTTCTTGGCGTCGGACTCGGTCGATGACGCGATTTGTGAAACGCCACCACCACCGCCAGCCGTAACTCTCGAGGAGGTTTCGGATGGACGAGTATGCGCGTTCGCATTGCAGCAGAGCCGCGCGCGGCCGTGTTGTGGGGTGCAGCAGGGCGGGTCCATTCAAGCCATACACACACACACACACACACACACACACGCGTGCACCTATGCGTGCACACCGCGGGAAACCCTTGGTGGCCATCCGGCCGGGGCCACAATGTTTACGACTTGTGACAGAACGACGTCGACTGCTATACGGGGGGGTTGTGGCCGCAACCCTTCCGGAAGCCGGCTTCACGACACAAGGTAGAAACAATAAGTCCTAATTCAGTACTGGAATGTCTAACTCATTTTTTTTTCCTTGCTGGTTTATCTGGATCTGCCGGGTAAAATGTGGCCGCCTACTCTCTGCACCACCACCATGACAACACTTTGACGGATCGACGGCCCCTTAATGGCCGCACGTGTTTTCTCGCTCATGCAATTATGCGTTTTTAGCTGCGTTTGAAAGCGCTTCTGGCGCTCCGCCCCGTCGTGCTTGTCCTTTACTCGGGTCCTCCGGGCCGGAAAAATGTTGAAAGCCCGCTCTTCGAACGCGGCTCAAACGGCTCGGCTGCCAGCTGAGGCTGCCCGGACGGCTTTTACTCATTTTCATCCATAATTGCGAACATTTTGCACACTTGCAGGTCCACGAGACCACCAGCCACCACCTCTCTCTCTCTCTCTCTCTCTCTCTCTCTCTCTCTCTCTCTTTCTCTCTCTCTCTCTCTCTCTCTCTCTCTCTCTCCCTCTCCCTCTCTCATGCTGAGCATGTCGCGTTAGCAGCGCTCAACATGCATTGGAAGCCCCATTTGTCCGCCATTACCCGGTAGCCAATACTGGCGGGATCGTTATCACAAACGCGGCGTCGCTGGTTTGCGAAAGCGGAGCCAAGAAGCTGTAAATCTCAGACAAGTGGATGATGCCTTTAGCAGCACTCGAACAGAACACACTGCGGCGCGCCACAGAAGAGAATTCAATCGGATCGTCAGATAGAACCTCATCGAGGTCATCTCCAAAATGATACTGGATCGGATATAACCGGGTAGGAGGCAGTCGCCGCAGTGTAATTAAATTGCAGTCGAGTGTCGGTGGTCTCATGCCGTGCTGGAGCAGGGCGATAGACATCGGCAGGGCGCGTGGGCGCCCGGGGGGTGCGCTGTTCCAGCTGTTCCAGCTGTTCCAGCTGTTCCGCGCAATTTACCTCCAGCGTTTGCATTTTCCAGCGAGATGCCGCGGAGATACCGACAGCCTGCTGCTCAGCCTTGTTGCAAAGCGAATGGCTTCATTATGAGACGTGCGACACACACGCGACCTATCGCGGGGCATTTCACAAGTCCGTCGGCACTGTCAGAAACTTTTTTTGAAATTAGTTCCAGAGTTTTGTTTCGGAATCTCACAAAAAATTGTTTGGATTTTTCCAAAAATTGGAAACAATTTTTGTGGATAGCACAGTTATTAATGATATGGTAATCAAATAAAACGTGTTAAAAACGTTTCGTTTTTTTTTTTCGAAAAAGGTAGGAAATTTCCCAAACAAAAAAATAAGGCAACTCAATTCCACTCCGTGCCTAACTAGGGATACAGATTTCCCTGACAATTGTTCTGAATTGTTCAAAAACGTTTCTTACAGTGAGGCTAGTGGAAACTAGGGAAAATCACGGCGAACATGGAGCCTTTGTGAGACAGGCAGTAAGCGGCGATGGCCTCCACGATGGTCAGGCGGGTATCAGCTGACAATGGCCACGACGCCGAGTTGCCTACCGTATCACACCTCGATCCTTTACACAGTATCGGTACTCGGTAACGAGGTCTTCACGGCGAGATGCTATCAGACGCCCGCTTTGTCTGACAGACAGTTCACAAAAGCACCCTTCACCCATTGCACCCCTTTCCCTCCTGCTCCGAACGGTTCTTTCATTTCACCTTGCCCTTTCTTTTTTTCTCGTCCTTCTAATCTTCCGGTGTGATTGTTGATTGATGGGACTGTACTATAGTGGCATGCACAACATTGATCGAAACGATATCCACCCAAAAATCAAGGAGTGATTTAGTCACATTGACAGTGCAGCATTGCCCGCAGCGAGAACACAAGGGTGCACTGCTCCAGGGCACAGGAATTCCTTCCGAGGACCCCGAGGGGCCGGCCTCTAACCTCAAACGGGATTCACACGAGTCGAATTAGTCGGTACTCTAAAAAGAAGAGGGCAAACTAATCCGACGCGTCGAGGCGCACACGCACCGCGGCAACAGGTTGGTGTTTGACACGAGGAGATGGATGTCCGTAAGTAGCAGTCATCATCTCATTTCACGCTTTAAATGCCCCGTGATGCGGTGCGGCGCGCGCTGCCGCCTCGGTACAGCACACGAACGCCGGGGCACTCCCCGAGAGGAGAGAAAGGAGGGAAGGAGACGCGGCTGCCGGGCATCCACGGTGACGCGGAGCTTTTTGGTGCCGGTTTACGATTCGGTCCGTTGCAGTTCAATGTGAAAATGTGAGGTGCGGGGTGCTGCACGGCACGGCAGCACGGCGTCGGCTTCGTTATCGGAACACCTTGTCGGATCTACGCGCCGCACCCCTCCGATCGGTCACCATGTTATCGTCTCTGGGGGGGGGGGATAGCAGCCGAAATCGTGGACAAACACCGCTGACGCCGCCGCCGCGCTGCTGCTGCTGCTGCCCGCGGACCCACGTAACTGCGGCTCAGCGAGCGAGCGCCGGGCTGGGGTTGAGGCCGTCGAGGCGGAGGCCGAGCTCGCAGAGAATCGAGCGGAATCCTTTCCAAAAGGTACCAAATCTCAATTCATGGCGACGAATTTCCTTCTTTCAAAGAATTTGACGTGTAGAAATTTTCGCAAGTATTTATCAAAAGTTTTCAACAATATTTTTGGAAATTTCACAAAAACGTATAGTTTACGGTCCAGTTCAATGGATTCCCAAAGAGGATTCTAATAAAAGTAGATTTTTAACTATGAAGAATATTTTCTAAAATAGTTACGAAATGTCCAAGATTATTGAGGTAGAAAAAATACTGCAGTGCAGTGAAGTTTTATGTGGCAAATGGTATTTTTTAAGGCTTTTGTTCGGTTTTGGTTTCGCATGCTCGAGTACTCGAACATGATTCGTGAGTCACGAAATAAATGTGGCCAGCCTCTGTAAAAGCGTTTTTATGTGGTCTGCCCGCCACACCTCGGCGGCCAGGCCGGGGGGGACACGCCGCCGTGCCGCTGAGCTGCTGTGCCGCTGCGCCGCTCCCCCTCTTTCATTCGGAACCGTGATAAGCAGCAAAGCGACGCACTCTCCGACTGGTTTTTTTTTCCCTCGTCATTTCTCGCCCAAACATTTTTCTGATCGAGCTCTGCGACATCTGTCAGAGAGAAGTGCACCAGAGCACTGACTGCCCAGTCAATACACCCCGCATAGGAAACAGGACTGTTTCAATTCTTTTCACAATTTTCTTGGGGGAAGTAATAGTTCTATGTCTCTTTGAAGAGACACATGCAGACTATGGATTTTCACGTTTTCAAATATTTGGGAATAAAAAACAACTGTTAACGCGGCATTTTTTTCCTGAGGGTGGTTCACACGCAGGTATATAGGAGCCGTCGTCCGGCCGCAGAGCACCCGCCGGCGCCGTCCTGCCCCAAAGGCCCGCCGGCCGGCCGGGACAGACAAGGAGGACCGAAATGGAGGGCCGCGGCGCTAAAGACGTGTCAGAGAGAGATAGAGAGGGCGGACCGGCGGACCGTCCAATCTCACAGCGTTTAACAACGCACCGCGTTGTACGCGGTAGTACATAGTGTAGTGGGGCCCCGAGAACAAAAAGAGGAGCCGCACGTCCGTTCAATGAGACACGCATGTGGGCGCCTTCTGCCCTGCCGGCCGTCCGAAAACCCTGCCAGCTCCAATAAAATACCTTGATCAAGTACAGAATTTTTTTAAAAAAAATATAAAAAAGCCAAACAGTGAGAGATTTGTTTTAATTGCATAAGAAGAGAAGTATTTTTCTATTTTTTTTAAGGTGAAAAGTTGAACCGAGTTCGATACGCAGATACAGCGGTGGTGCATATATAGTCGCGGACGGGTAAAGCCGTCCGAAAACTAGCAAACTAGGCTGTCCTGAGTGACGCGGTGCACTTCCACACGAAACTGGTCCGCGCCCGCTCCGTCGGGGGTCCCTCTGACGAGGCGGCGACAGCTTTACACCAGAGGAGGATAGTTGCACGCCCCCCTCGGCGACACTCCGCTCTGTGGGCACTGCGCGGCCCACGACTTGCGCGGACTTCTAGACCTCCCCCCCCCCCCCCCAAAAAAAAAAATAATCATGATATTTCATCAATTGTGGGAATTTTTGAAAAAAAGAGAAAATATTAAAAAACAATTTTTGCTTATTGAAAGTTTTCCCATATATGATTTATGGGCAAGCTTGCCCGCGGATTTATTTTTGCGGTCATTGAGGATTTTGTTCGCTCGTTCATTCTGGTCCACTTCCGCGTGGCGCGCGGGGCGGTCGGGGTGAGTGAGAGTGGGAGAGGGGAGGCTGTACTACCCATTAAGAGTAACTGCCCCGGGGCGGCGGCCCGTCACCGCGGCGATGATGTGCGGGGGATGGGCCATTCCATGGTCTGCCGGTCCGCTTTTACACCCCTTCGCACGCCACAAAGTATAACGGCGCACGCCACGCCGCACGCCCGCCGCACGCCCGCCGCACGCCCGCCGCACGCCGCGCGTTCGGCACGCGTCGCCGCCGGCGCCGACTGTATTTCTGGGGACAGGAAACAAACTCATGCGAGCGCGCGCTCCAAACGTGCCCCGCCCCCCGCGAGCATGCACCCCTCAAAACAACATATCAGTCAGGGCGTCATTTCGTAAACACCACCACCGCCACCACCACCCGACCGCGAGCTACGACGTGCCTCTCTAGCATTCTAGACTCTCCTTAAATCAAAAAGGCACGCGACGCCCGGCCAAACATAGAAGTTCTAGCGCGCTCTGAGGCAACACCCCCCTGGCAGGCGCGTTACACTACCAGGGCGCCGTCTGCTGGCTGGACTCGTGAACTACTGGACTGGAGCAGAGCAGAGAGAGAGAGAGAGCCGGGAAGAACGCCCACTTCCTGTCCCACATCAGTGTCCGGCGAACGTGTCGTTCATTGAGCGATGACATTCATTCGACGGGCGAGCCGCCGGCCGACACAACGGCGTAACTGGCCGGAGAACCGATGGGGGCAACAAGAATAGAATTAATCAGTGATTGGGATTTCAGGGAGGCAGCAGCACCCGCGACGAGCCGGCCTGCCACTAATTTCGCCGTCTTTCTCGCACCCACCTCCTGCTGCCGCCTCCCCTCTTCGTCGCACCCTCCCCTGATTCGTGATCCGGTTCGTACAATGGGGGTCCGGCCGACCGGACACGGGCCGGGCTTCCGTTCGGCGCGGCCCCTAACGTCGATCTAATTACTGTCCCCAAACACAGCTGCCTCTGCTCCTGTCACACACACACACACACACACACACACGTCGGGGAGATGGCGGTCGGTCAGTCAGTCCTAGTTCTCTGATAATAATTACGTACGCGAAGTCTCCCTTCCTCACCGCTGTGGTCCGAACCCACCCCTAACCACAGACTACCCAGCGTCGTATACAGTAATAAAAATGTTCCGAAGACCATCTTTTCTTAACTTTATTTTTCAAAATGCAGTAGTCCAGTAACAGGTGTGATCCTCCCCTCCCCCCCCCCTCCCCTCAAAAACATGGACATGCTGGGAGATTTGAACAATGCAACTACTCTCGGTTTTTTTTTTTTATAAAACACAAACGTTTAAAAAATAGAAGGTTTTAAGGTGCAGGCCGATGCATTGAGGTGAGAGAGACCACCCCTGTTTGGGTCACGGGCCTCAGAGGCGCCGCCGCCGCCGCCGCCGCCGCCGGTCGGGTGTCGGTGGGTGCATCCTGGGGGCGTGGCGTGGCGTGGCGCACTCCAGTGCCCGCCCCGGTTCCTAGATGCGACCGTTCCTTTTTGCCGCGAATTAATCCAGAGACGGCGTTGGTCTGTTTGCCTTGGAAATGAGGCATGAAATCAAAGGAGAGGAAGAAGGGAGGGGCAGGGGGGCGGGGCGGGGCAACCACAACACCACAAGGGGGTCCCGCGCGCTCGGGTCCGGCCGGGTCCAGGGGGGCCGCACTGCTGGAGGCACCTGGCCTCGGGGACGCTCCTATGCTACGGCGGGTAAGGGAGGCCACACTGTCATAAACGGCGCAATTTTTCATACCGACGGGACGCACTTCCTGCACTTCCTCTGTCCTGTTTGAAATGCGATTTTTTTTTTAAATTCATTTTAGGAGACGACACTATGGAACCTCACTGCCAGAGGCCAGAGTTTTTCACTTACTGTCATCTCGTCTACAGCAATTTTTTTTTTCATACATTCGAGAACTTCCAGACGATGAGACTCACCTTGGAGGAGCACGGCGAAGACGGCACAGCGTCGCAGCGGCGGCGCCATGGTGGAAAAATCCGTGCCGAATGTATCCAGGTGGGCGGGCCCGCACGGCCGCCGCTCTTAGTATTTTCCGTATTCCTTTATTATTACTATTTCACTCGCGAACAGAGAGCGCGACAATGGTCACGAGGCGCGCGCTCCGGGAGCGCTGCCAACATTTAAAAAAAACCGCACACACACACACACACCGCGTCTGCATCAGTTTACTAATCGCTGGGGCTGCTGCAGCGCTGCCAACCGACGACGCACTCAACGTCACACGCGCCGGTATTATTTATTTGGTATTATTATTATTATTATTTCAAGACAATCCTCGTGCGCGATGTTGTTTTGTTTTTTTTTTTTTATTTACTCCCGTGCTGGTATCACTGCGCGGCGGGGCGGCGGGCTGAGCGCGGCTGAGCCCGGCTGAGCCGGCCGTACGTCGAGGTCTTTACGGCGGCCCGTCCGGACACTGATGCCTCCTCTCCGGGCGGCGCCGCAGCAGCGGGGGCGCGGCAGCGGGGGCGCACCGGAACAGCATCAACGTCGCCGTCGTCGTCGTCACTCCGGCCCGCTCATCTCGGATGCAAAGCCGCGCGGCTCCTGTTGCCGCGGGCCGCGGCCGCGCTCCTCGAGGCCCTCATCCTCCTCGGCGTCGGCCACCGCCGCAGAACGTCACGCGGGGAAGTCCCGCCCCCCGCGGCGACCGCCGGCGTCTTATTTTTTTTTACTGAGTTTTTTTTTAGTTTTATTTTGAATGAACTATTTCGCAGGTCCTTAAAGTTTTTGTCGTTATCCCAGGACTGATGATAGATTATAAAAGAACAAACTCCTGATTTCACGCGCGCACGCGACACGACGAACACCGGCGGCGAGACGAGGCCCGGCGGCGGGGGCCCGCTGAGGCAGCTGGACCGTACGACGCGACCGTCCTCCACCGCGCGTCGCAGCGGACTGATTGAGGAGGAGAGGGAGAGCAGAGCAGGCCGGGCGGCGTGAGGTGGTTGTTGCCGTGCCACGCGAGCCGAGCCGGCCGAGCGCAGCCGGGCCGTGGCCGCGGCCGCGGCTGCGGGACAGAGCCGAGCCGGGGCCAGCCCCCCACCGCGGCTACCACCCCTGGGGCTCCACTCTTCACAGGCTGTCCGTCGTCGCGATTTTTGATCCCATTTTTGCGCTCCCGTGCTAACCTAACCTTCACATGCATTTGGGATTGGACCGTCCCACGAGCCTCGACCCCCCTCCGACCAACGCCCTTTCACGGAGTGCGACGTCCACGGTTTCCGAAAACAGATTGCAGGAGTACCGGCACCGGTAGAGCGGCATTGTCGCCTCCCCATCACAGCCGCTGCCAACGGCAGAAATGGCAGAATGACCGGCCACCCCGATGAACACTCTGATCACGTAGTGCCTATCATTGCGGGACGCCGCGTCTTTCGGCCCCAATCGCCGCCTGTGAGGCGGGCGGCGTCGCCGGCGGCGGCCGCGGCCGTCCCGCGGTGCGGTTGGCACCCCCGACAGCTGCGAAACAAAGATGGCGCTGACGCCCCGCGAGGAGAGGCTCAGCTGCCGGTTCTCTGCGTGCGACGAGCCTCGGCCGCCGGCCGTCCCGCTGCACCCCCTCAAGGCCGCGCCCGCGGCCGGCAGCAGCATGTGCTCGACGGCGGGCGCCTCGCGGCAGTCCGTCATGTCCTTCCAGCGGAGGCTCGGCGGCGGGCGGCGCTCGATGCAGGCGCTGGGGCCGCTGGGGGCCCTGGGCCCGGGGCGCGCGCGGGGCGGCCTCGCCCGCCGCCACGCCCCCCGCCTGCTGCTGGACGGCGTCGACGTCACCCCCACGCCGCTGCAGGACCTCGGCTCCTCGGCGGACGACAGGCCCCCGATGACGGTGAGGAGCGCAGAGCGCAGCGCCCGCCGGGGGGGCAACCCATCCGGCGTGGTAGAGCGCCGGTGAGGTGGGCAACCCATCGTGCACGGACGCCGGCGCGGTGGGCAACCCATCGCACACATCCGCGACACATATGTGAATATAAATACTGCCGGCCTCGGGCGTGCCCGTTGGATTTCTAGTCAGGTCTGCCTGGGATTTTGCGCCTCGCGCGCCGCGGTTTTTCCTGTCGCCGCGTCCCGGCCGGCGCCGGCTCGGCGAGGAGAGGGCCGCCCGGGACGACTCCGGACTGCGCAATCACTGACGGACTGCCTGGCCGTGCCCGCAGACCGCGTGGGACCTGCTGCACCACATGAGCTACACCGGCACCGGCCCCGCGGGCCTGGGGGGCCTGGGGGGCCTCGGCGGGCTGGGCGGCCTGGGCCCCATGGGGATGCTGGGGTTCGGCGGCAACGTCAACTCGGCGGCCTCCGCCTGCAGCGGCATCGTCGTCACCCGGGACTCGTCCGTCAGCTCCTCCCTGCAGGCGTGGGCGCCGCCGGGGCTGCCGCACCCGTCGGCGCCGGCCTCGAGCGAGCTCTCCGTGTTCTCCGACGACGTGCCGCCGACGTCGCTACCCCGCATCTTCGGCGCCGCGGTCGGTGATACCCCACGGCGGGGCCTCTGCGAGGGGTATCTGCAGCCCTCTCACTCTCACTCTGCTGCGGTGCTGCGCCCCCTGCAGACCGGGCCGGACCCCCTCTGCTACCCGCCGCACCCGGAGCCGCTCCCCGCCGTGCACAACGACGCCGTCGACCTCATCCTGCACGAGACGCGCACCCTGTCCCTGCTGGACATTCCGCCCGCCTCCGCGCCCGTCGACAGCCCCGAGGGCGCCGCCATCGCCCACGACAACGCCCTCGTGGAGGCGCGCGCCGCGGGCAGGACGGTGGTCACGTCCGCCGACATGGAGGTGCAGACGTCCGCCATCTGGACGCGGAGCCGCGCCACCAACCTGGCGCGCGTCCGCCGCAAGAACGCCGCCGCGCAGGCCAGCCCCTGGGACCTGTACGACCTCGAGCACGGCGAGGGTGAGGGCGAGAGCGGTGGCCGCCGCGCCGACGGCGAGAGCTGACTCGTTTAAAGACGACTCCCCGGAGCCTGTACTCGAACCCGGCCAGACAGGAGGCGGTGCTGCGGCACTCGCCGCGCAGCCGGCCGCTCAGCCGCTGCCCAAGCTGACGGCCGCGCCGCAGCCGACCCTGGCTGAGCGGCGCGCCCTGCAGCGCCGGCGCCGGATGCTGCGCCGGACCGTCCTGGACCGCATCTCCTCGCAGCGCTCGCTGTCGCTGAGCGACGCCGACAGCCGCTCCATCGACTCCAGGGGCGACCTGAGGGACGACGACGGCGGCGGCGACGAGAGGCTGCGCGCCGTCATGCTGCTCCCGTCCTTCCGGTGCGCTCAAAACTTTAAAGTAAAAGTAAAGAGTATTTTGAAAAAAATAAAAAAATAAAGTAATTTACATTTTTATATTGGAAAAAATTTAAAAAAAACACTGTTAGAAAAAAGTCTTAAAAATATAAAGTGGTGGTATTTGAACCCGCGGCAGTCGGGCGACGGTGCAGATGGAGCGCATCTTGTCGGCGCACGCGTTCCGCGAGCAGCAGGCGCTGTACCGCGGCATCCCCGCCCCGGACCCGCTCGCCGCCGACCTCAAGTTCGAGTACCGGCTGCGGCCGCTGTGGACGCTCGAGTGCGAGTGGGCGGCGGGCCGGGCCGTCACCAGCATGGCCTGGAACACGGACAACCCGGACCTGCTGGCCGTGGGCTACGGGAAGTACCTGCAGCAGGACCAGGCCACGGGGCTGGTCTGCATGTGGAGCACCAAGGTGCGTCAACACAGAAACCTTTCACTGAGAAATTCTTGTAAGGTTGATAATAAAACAACCTTAATCACCCCACGAACAACCCCTGGCGCCGCCTAGAACCCGCTGCTCCCCGAGCGCATGTACCGGTTCGCGGCCCCGGTGACGGCCGTCAGCTTCTCGCCGTCGAGGCCCAACCTCCTGGCCGTGGCCATGGCCGACGGCGGCCTCGCCCTCCTCGACGTGTCCTCCGTGGAGAAGAACGTGATCGCGGACGCCGGGGACGCGAGCGAGAGCGGCCTCGCCTCCCCGTCCTGGGAGGCCATCTGGACCATGGTCTGGATGTCGGGCCAGGAGTTCCACCACGACGGCCACGTGCTCGTCACGGCGGGGCAGGTACACAGCGACACGCCCGGCTGACCATCGACCCAGACTCAGACTTCGTCTGTTAGGTCGGAAGGAAGGCGAGGAAGGGTGGGGGAAGTGTGGGAACTTCTCAAAAACACGTCGGAAATCAATATCTATCTGTTTATTTTTCGGCCGAGGACGTTTATTGGCGCGGGGGCGTCGTGTAGGCGTGGCCAGTGCTAGCGCAAGGCCTGAGCCTGAGTCACTGACGACGCTGACGCGCGGCCCGTGCCCGCCATGCCCAGGACGGGCGCGTGGCGCGGTGGCGGCGCGGGGACCACGGCCTGGAGTGGACGCCCATGCTGCGCGTGCCCGCGGCCGAGGGCGGCGAGAAGGGCGTGGCCCCGCTGCTGGCCGCCTCCGGCACCTGCCCGGGCCTGGACGTCGGCCTGCGCCAGTTCGCCGGCGTGCTCTGCCTGCAGCCCGCGCCCGGCGACCCCGCGCGCTACATGGCGGCCACGGAGGACGGCTGCGTGCACACCTGCTCCGCGCACTACCTGCACCGGCACGTGTCCGTGCTGGTGGCCCACGCCGGGCCCGTGTACCGCATCAGCTTCAGGTACCCGGGGCCCGCGGCCCGCGGCCCGGCAACGGCAGGCCCAGGCCCACAGTCTTTACGAGGCCTACGGTCCTTCAAGGACTCCAATTTTATTATTTTCGTTTCAAAAACCTTTCGAAATCTTTTTTAAAAAAATCATTTTACGAACACAGTAAGTGGCGACTTCTTAACTTAAAACGCTTCTTGTTTTTCTCGGTCCCTCGCAGTCCGTTCTGCGACAAGATCTTTCTGACGTGCGGCGCCGACTGGAAGGTGAGGCTGTGGGCTGTTGGCGTCAACGAGCCGCTGGTCACCCTCACGGCCGGCATGCAGGTACCACCGGCCAGGCACACCGCGCCAGCACAACGCGACACCGCCTGAGTCACGCCCTCTCTCTCTCTCTCTCTCTCTCTCTCTCTCTCTCTCTCTCTCTCCTCTCTCTCTCTCTCTCTCTCTCTCTCACACTCTCTCTCCCCCCCCCCCCCCCTGTGAAGGCGGTGGAGGACGCCGCCTGGAGCCCCCGCAACTCGACCATCATCGCCTCCGTGTCCGGGGACGAGGTGTGCGTGTGGGACCTGCGCCGCAAGACGTACGTGCCGGCGTCGCGGTACCCGTGGACGCCGCCCAAGGAGGGCAAAGACGGCAAGCCCGCCAGGGGCCACGCCGGCCCGCCCACCGCCCTGCTCTTCAGCCCCGGCGGGCCCGGCGGCCACGCCCAGGACAACCTGCTGGTGGCGGACCGCGACGGCCGCGTCGTCGCCTTCGCCCTGCAGGACATGCCGTTCGCGCCCTACAACCAGGCCCAGGTCCTGGCCGCGGCCCTCGAGCGCGCCCTCGCCACCAAGCCCGCCCTGCTCGCCGCCCTGCGGAAGCTGGGGGAGCCGTTCGCCTGAGAAGGCGGAACGGAAAACCGTCTATTTTACAACACTTGACATGTCATGAGATGAGGACTGGAATAAAATATCCGACAACCTTTGCCAATGGCGGTGGTCTTACAAAGCGAACGTTGTAAACACCATGCCCCGACCAAACAAAGCTGGCCGTCTTCACCGTGTTAAAAGTCGAAACTATGAAGCTCATAGGCTCACAGCACATTGACGTCAGACCCCTCCCGGCCAAGGCCGTTATTAAATCGCAGCAGTGGAGATTAATATATGCAGGCCAACTGGTTACGATTGCCAATCCGGTCCAAATATTCGGTCCTCGCACAACGCACGCTATGAGAAAATACAAATGAAAAGATTGACGTGCTGGTAATGGGAGGGGGCGGCACAGCTCAATGGCAATTATCTCAGGTGAGATACTACGTGGCTTGCGGTATGACCTCGAGCACGCGCGATAACAGCCGAACATCTGTAACCGCGCGTCGAACACTGGCTGGAAATTGGAACCGGCGGCGGCGGCGGCGGCGGCGGCGGCGGCGGCGGCGGCGGCGGCAGCCGCTGGGGCCGTGACCGCGGCCCGCCGGCCTTCCCGCTCGTTTCGGAGAGTCCTGGGGGCGAACCCCTAACCTTCGACCTACGAGGAGTGTTTCCCGTCGGGCGGACGGACGCACCCGAGCTCGGCGCACTCGAGGTGCAACGGAAAGAGAAAACACCTTCTGCCCGCAGTGCTAAATTTTCAAAATGAGCGCAGCCACTGATTTGAGCAAGGAAGCCAATTTTTTAAAGCGGTGTTGTTAAAATCTACCGTGCCGGGTACACGTGTCCTTTTGGGGTGGCGTTCAGCGGTCACGAGAGCGCAAACATTTCACCGCAAGAAAAACCTCCATCCCCCACCCCTTCCGTCTTCTCTGATGATTGTGCTCCGCAGGTGTATTTATATATCTTCGCACCGGTTGAAAGGGTCGAGTGAGAGCGGCGAGAGGGAGAGAGACCGAGGCAGACGGACGGAGGGAGAGAGAGAGAGAGAGAGAGAGAGAGAGAGAGAGAGAGAGAGAGTTTGTGGGGAGGGAGAAGGAAAAATGCTTTCGTTTCGAGTCATCGAGGCATCTGATTTCCAACGAGCTGCGCCAAGTTTCGGGGAATCCTTCCCCTTCCACCGTTGACACTTTCTGAGGTGGCGAGAGAGATGTCATCGATCTCACTGTCTCTCTCTCTCTCTTTCTCTCTCTCTCCCCCTCCCCTTGCCTTTAACTGAACACAATCAGTTATCCGACGCTGGGGGAGCACTCTGAGAGAGCGCAGGTACAAGGCATTTACATTTCGTACGTGATCCGCACACGACCTCGAATGTTCCGTGTGGACCTTGCCGAGCGCCTGCCAGCGCTGGGGTAGGCCAGCCCGCACGGCACGGGTGCACGCCGGAGGCCGTGTCTGCCTACCCGCCAGGCGTCAGCCGCCGACCTGAAGGGGTCTCCCTCGAGCAGGCGCCATGGCGCTGGGGATTCGGCTGCCGACCAAACGTATCTCTCTTCCCTGCCAGACCGGGTCGTGTGTGAGTGAGTAGGAGGCGGCGGTGTACACCCCGGAGGCCGCAGCGAGCGGTGATCGCTCTCCGTGCAGTGATCGACGTGCGGGTCACCGACTACTCGATTCGGGGAATCCTCGTCGCTGTCTCTGAGTCACCGTGGAGGAGGTTCGCCGCTATCGAACAGCCTAGATGATGAACAGCCGTCGGCCGCTATGCCTCCGTGGTCCGTCTTTTCCTCGTCGCCCGCTAAGGCATCACCCTCCCTGTGCACGACGCACGCCTCCTCCTTGTCCCTCATGCGTCCGCGCAGCAGACGACACGCGACACGTGGTGGGGGATGCGGCCAAGGCTGGAGAGAGGCTCGGGGAGGGAGGCCGCTGCTGCCGCCGCCGCCGCCGCCGCCGCCGCAAGAACCTGCTCTGCTCTCCTGCGACTGTACCCGCCGGGCTGGGCGGCGGCGGCGGCGGTGGTGGCGGTGCTGCAGATTCGCTTCACGGGAGACCGGTTCGGTTCGCCGGCTACAGAAATACATCCAAACAGCGCGCGTCCTCCACCAGTAGCGAGCCGGCGGCGGAGGCACGGACTGCGTGTCGCACCTGAAGGTCTGTGCCTGCTGAGCGCGATACGGGACGTCGCGGACTTCGCAGGGCGACCATGTCGTCGTCGACGCTGGGCGTCCTGGCGGTGGCGGTGGTGGTGGTGCTGGCGGCGGCGGCCCGGGCGGACGATCTCCCCGAAGGTGAGTCCAGAGACGGGAGCGGCGGCGCGGGTACTCCGGTGCTGCACCGAGGGGCCAGGGGTGGAGAGTAGAGCGGTGGCTTCTGCGTGAAAGCTGCTCCAGGGAGGCGAAGTTGGCAACGTTAAGGCAGCTCGATTTGCTTCGTAAATTTTGACCCAATTTTTGGACCGTGACAACCAATTTATATTGTTTTACGAAACTGCAAAATTTGCCCGAAATTTACATCGATATGATGGGCCTGAGGTTTTGCCAAAATCTCGACCAAAACTTTGCCTATTAATTTGACCGAGAAATATGCTATTTCGACGCCATTACAAACGGGCCCCGCAAATCGAAATGACTTCACTTCTCCGGCAGTGTATAGAAGACTTGAACGCAGCAGTGGCGACGGTAGCGACACCACACGAGGCTGCGTGCCCGAGTTGCTTCCCTCCGATACTCAAGGTTGTGTTGGCAGTACTTGGGACGTTATGTTGGCGGCCTGCGGCGGCAGCCCAGCCCACGTGACGGGCCGCGTGCGTTTGTTTACGTGCGTGCTGCGTGCCGCGTCTGCGATGATACCCGGCTACCCGCGCACAGTGGGCGATCACACGGCGGAGATGCGAGGGTGTGTCAGCGAGGTGCATTATGCAGGGGGGAACAGAAATAAAACACACACTCGAATTAGTCGGAGCGGATGACGTCAAAGCGTCCGCTGCTGCTGCTCCTGCTGAGGTGTCAGTATCCGAGAATTACACACCGTGTCCATCTTCAGGAAACAACATTGTTCTCACCGAGCCGCGCAGATAATTCACTTTCGAGTTGAGATCGGCGTGTATGGTACGCTATGCCGTGCCACCTTAACAGGTTCTCTTCTACACTACCGGTTATCACTACCGGTCACCATCACCACTGTCAGTTATTTATCGCTGGTTATCTGTCAGGGATTGCGATTTATCCATTGCACCGCTTGGCGACTGTCGCAGGCAGCAAGTGCGAGGCCCCGCACGGCGCGCTGGGGCTGTGCAAGAAGCTGACGGCCTGCCCACAGGCGCTGGCCGACATCCGACGCAAGCGGCCCGTCGTCGAGTGCTCCAGGGTGGGGAGCTACCCCATCGTGTGCTGCCCGACGAGGAAGTCGAGCAGGAACCGGACCGCGGCCGACGACGTCAAGAGCACGGAGCCGGCGCCGACGCCGGTGTCCCCGGAGGGGGTCGTGCCGCTGTCCGCGCACACCCCGGCCTCGGCCTCGGCCCCGGCCCCGGCCGCGCAGGCCAACGCCACCCGGATGGAGATCGGCAACAGGCAGAGCACGCCGTCCTGGGCCCCGCAGCAGGGCATCGGGCGGATCGCCAGAGAGAGTGAGTCGGCGGAACGTTGAGACCGTCGTGGTGGTGGTGGCGTGCGACACTGCTAACACAGCGCCCGGCCCCCGGGCCCCCGGTGTGCAGAGTGCGCCGAGTACAGCAAGTACGTGTTCGTGGAGAGGGAGCCCGTGACGCCGTTCGGGGACCCGTGGAAGGAGGACACGTGCTTCTTCGCCTCCTCGGAGCTCATCATCGGTGGCGTGAAGGCCGCGGCCAAGGAGTTCCCGCACATGGTGAGTGCCCGGGCGCCACTGCCGCCGCCGCGCCGGCCCGCGCCCCGTCCGGCCGCCGCGCCCGCTGGGCTGCCTACCCGCCGGGCGGCGGCGCCGCGGCCCAGAGCCTTCACCCTGGGGATTCCCGGGGCGTCCCGCGCCGCGGCCTGCCTGTCCGATATTCGGACACCTCGCCGTGCTCACGAGCCGGCATGGCTGTACGACGGCGCGGACGGGAGGCGGCGACCCGATCGGTGAACCCGTCCACGTCGACTGACCGCTCTGTTTTCAGGCGCGCCTCGGCTACGTCGTGGACGGTCAGACCCTGTGGTCCTGCGGGGGGTCGCTCATCTCGCCGGACTTCGTCCTCACCGCGGCCCACTGCCTCTACATATCGTAAGTGTGTCCCCGCCGAACCCTCCTGAGCCCATTGCTTGTTGATTTTTATTATTATTCATGTGTGTCCAGGGGCTCGGTGCCGACGCCCGTCACCATGGTGCTCCTGGGCGAGCTGGACCACGCCGCGCCGTCGGAGGGCACGCAGATGATCGCCGTGGCCGAGCGCATCAAGCACGCGGGCTACAAGCCGTCCGTCACCGGCAAGTACGACGACATCGCGCTGCTCCGGCTCCGGGAGCCGGCCGCCATGACGGCGTTCGTGCGCCCCGCCTGCCTGCACACCGAGCCCCAGCTGGACACGGACCCGGACAACACCAAGAGGCCCACCGTCTCGGGCTGGGGGCTTACCAAGGGTAGGTCAACGGCCACTCGTAAAAACAGAGCGCCAGGATTTAAAATCAAAATTTATTTTTTGACTTTCATTTGATTTATTTTTATTGTTTTTAACTGACTTTGTAAAATCATTCTTAATACGGCTTGAATTTTTTTTAAATTGTATTATGATGTAAAGTATTTTTTGTTTGTTTTTTGTTGGCTTTTTTTAAAAACGTTGCACACGATTTTCTTTAAGCGAGTTCCTTGGCGGGCTCTGCTGCCACTATCAGTGCTTTACACGCGTTCTCCGCCGACTTTTTCAGAGGACGTGGCGAGCGACCACCTCCTCAAGGTGAAGGTGAAGGTGGTGACCAACGAGGAGTGCCGGGCCTGGTACAGGCTGAGCAACATGCTGCGGGACGGCATCCGGGCCGACTCGCAGGTGTGCGCGGGCGACGACGGCCACGACTCGTGCAACGGCGACTCGGGCGGGCCGCTGCAGTACCCGACCTCCACGGCGGAGGCGTACTGCATGTACAAGGTGGCCGGGGTCGTGTCGTTCGGCCAGGCGTACTGCGGCATGGGCGCCCCGGGGGTGTACACCCGGGTGTACCACTACCTGCCGTGGATCGAGAGCATCGTGTGGCCGCAGAAGGGGGCGGCGCCGGCCAGGACGACGCCGCCGCCGCCGCCGGTGTCCTCGCAGCCGGCCAGGCCCGGCTGGGGGCAGCCCTGGGCCGTGCAGCAGCCCGCCGCCGCCCAGGGCGACCGGCGGAAGCCGGTCGTGGACGTGGACACCAACGGCGACGGCGACATGGTGTTCCCGTCGGCCCCGGCAACCCGGCGGCCGGCGGCCCACAAGCCGCGCGCCTCCACGACGTGGAGGCCGTCGTCCTGGACGCAGGACTACCAGCAGGCCGACATCCTGTTCCCGGGCAACGAGCCCCCGCCCCCGCCGCGGCGGACCGGCGGCAGCGGCGCCTTGAAGAACGAGTTCTCCATCTGGACCATACGCTGATGTTTCTAACAAGAGACGGGCGTCTGGCCCTCCCGGGGACCCGTCCGTTGTACCCAACCAGCACTGTTTTCGTAAAAGACTGTGATTTCGGAGCGTTCGAAATAAATCGTGATCAAAATACGTCGTGTGTGATTGTACAACTGTATTTATAACGTGATATTAAATTATTTAGATTTACTTATTTATATTAAATTACTTATAGAGAACTGAGACTGCGACGGAGTATTTTTACACCCTTTTCAAGCCTGGTGAATCATGTTTGTGAGGACATTGGCCATAGACCTGTCAGGATCACGGCCATGGGCGGCCATGGGCGTCGGCACAGTGGACGGGCGCGGCAGGCGGCACATCACAGCAACACCCAGAGCAACACGTAGTCTGTATCGAGAGTTTAAGGTCATTCCCGACCCTCGTCGGAAATGTTTTCTCTGGGAGGAGAAACCACTGCAGGGTGATGTAAGGCGGGCCTCCACGACGGGAGCATAGTGTTCCTTGCCAATCCAGAGTTTGACAACTTTTAAAAAATTTGAACTATTTTTTTTAAAAAATTTTGTTTGAAAGGCTTCCGTCGGCTGGCGCCGCTGCAGCTCGTTGCCCGTCCGTCCATATTGTTAGCCCCCCCCCCCCCCCCGCGGGCTTCCGGTGCTGCCCCCCCCCCCCCCTCCCATTCATACCGTGTGCGGTGCAGTTGTGCCTGCGGCAGCTGCCGCTGCAGTGTTCGAGCAGCGGGGCCGGTCCAGTTGTGTCCCGGACGGTACCGCGTGACCACGGCCGGGAGGTGAAAACCGACGAAAACTGAGATTCCGACCAAATATCGAATACGCTCCGAATACGGTGGTGCGCGTGGGGTATTGACAGCGTGCTTCCACCAGCTCGCAGCCCGCGGTCTGTGGCGCCATCTGTGCGTGGACGCCGTGCGGATACCCCGCGCCCTAAGCGGAGGGGTGGGCCGCGGGGTAGCGACAGCCATGGGGGATGCTGATGGCGACCCCCCGACGACGCGGCCCTGCGGCTGCGTGCACCGCTACCAGTCCGTGGCCAAGCACCAGATCGCGACCAGAAGCGGTGAGGGCTCTCAATCGTTTCAACATGCCAAGTTATGTACCAGTTTTAGTCAGTGCCTCTCGCCGGTTTTAAACTTTTTTTTCTCTGGTTGCAGTCCGTCAACGGAGCCAGTCGGCAACACCACTTCGAACCCCGGGGGTTAGGTCTTACAGCAGGCCGACCACGCCCACGTCCACACAGGTGAGGATTTCACGCCGGGTGGAAAGGGGGAGGGGGGGGGGAGCTTGGAATATGAAAATGTCATGCAAAATGTTGTCAGAGCTCCCAGCTGACGGAAGAGCTGCGCTCGCTGTCCGAGACGCACCTCAACGACCACGTCGAGGTGACGATCCTCGACACGAACAGGTTCGTACCACCATCCTGCTGTCCCTGTCCGCACCTCGCCGCCGTCACTACCCCCGTCTCTGTCGCGCCAGCAGCGGGGGCGGCGCCGGCCGCAGCAGCCGCTCCCGGTCCACCCACTGGAGCCGGCGCTCCCCCGAGGACCTCGCCCGGCTGGCCCGGCTCCGGAACTCCTCCAGGTCGCCGGTGTCCCGCCGGGAGACCGCCGCCGCTGCCGCCGGCCCCGGATCGTCGGCGTCCTCCACCACGACGTGGGGGTCCCGGCCAGGATCGCAGGCGGGTGCGCGGGGGACGCCGGGGGACCGCAACCGGCACGTGGGCACCGGGTACGGCCACTCGTACTCGCTGCCGAGGCCCTTCGACACGACGCCGACGGGGGCCGAGCGCGCCCCGGCGCCCTCGCCGCCGGCCGCCAAGTTCGAGCGGTCGCGCGCGCCGTCCCAGAGCGGCGCCTCCTACTACCGGGGCAGGACGGCCACCGCCGGCAGGGCCTTCGGGGCCTTCGGCTGCGGCTGCTGCGGCAGTGGGTAGGTAAGGCGTACGACGCGGCCTAGTACTCACGCTTTCAATATTTTTCGAAAGAGAAACAACAAAACCAAAAGGAAGCGCGCAGGGAGAACCACCACCACACCACCGTCGGACCGTCGGCCTTGCGGCACCCCGTTCCTGTCAGAGAAGCCCCCCAGCGTGCCCGCCGGCGTGACAACGGTTTTGTTACCCTCGCGGGGCGTGGCGGCGGGTCCGCGGCGCCAACGGGCCGCATTGAACCCGCGTTTATCAGAGTTCGCCCCGCTCAAGGCCGGCCGCGCGAGCTGCACGGAGGAAAGGACACTGTGCTTCGGCGGGACGGTGAGGGCGTGGCCGCGGCCGCGGCCGGAGCCACCGACCGACAAACAAAGTGTAAAAAAAGTACACGGGCGGCGTTCGCGAGTATGAGAAATCGGCGCGTTCGGATCGGTGAGGCGGCAGGCTATCTTATCGGGGGCGTGGTCCTGAGCGGCGCCCGGCAGCCCCGGCAGCCCCGGCCGGCCACTCAAATGCAGCGCGCTCAGACCGGGCTGTTTACTGTGCCGTCGACAGGTGCCGCGGCAACCATCAGCAGCAGGGACTCCTCAGAGCCATGTCCGAGGCCTCGCTCGTGAATGTAGACGGCGTGGAGGAGGTGGTGGAGGAGGTGGTCGAGGTGCAGGAGGTGGCCGCGCCGTCGGCACGAGACCACCAGCAGCCCAGGTACAGTGCACACGCACCGGCAGGTAGCTGCACTCACCCAGCGTAGTGCGGACTCATGGGGTCAGTGCAGTGCAGTGAAATGTTTCCGAACCAACCCGAATATTTCGCCATGAGACGTTAAGTAATTGTCGTCACCGTACATTTTTCTCGTCTCTTGACGAAATATTTTAGTACTATACTTGTGTCGCACAACACGGAAAATGTGGGACTTTTTTTTTTTACTTGAAGCGACGATTATTCTTTGACGGTGCAACTTATTCACAAAATTGCTTTGGCAGATACGTGAGCGAGTGTAGGCTGGAGCCCCGGTTCGTGGCCACGGCCTACGGCAGCTCCATCGCGTGCCGAAGCGAGTCGACGTGGCGTCGCTTCACCGAGACGGTGCACTTGGAGGTGGCCACACACACCTCTCCGCAAGCGGCAGAGACGCTCGCAGCCCCCTCCGCCGGACTCTGACGACCGCCGTGTGCTTTGCAGAAGTGTCTGGTCTCCGTGCGGCCGCCGTCACCGTCGCCGCCGTCGCCGCCGCCGCGCCGCCGCTACCGGGCCGCGCTGGAGGTGCGGGTGCGGCTGCCGCCCCCGGAGGGTAGGCCGCCCATCGGGCTCGGCGTGCATGCGGCGGCCTAGCCTGCCGGGGGGCCGCCGGCAGCCGCTGGCACCCGCCCAGCGCGCCGAGCCAAGCGGAGGCACACGACGCCGCCGCCGCCGCCGCCGCCATTCAGCGCCACAAAAGGCCCGCGGCCCGCGGCGGCCGCCGTCCGGACAACGCGGATTTGAGGCGCACCACTGACCCCGGCGGCCGGGAGGCGGCCCGGCGGCGCCCCGGAGCCATGTGTCACGGACGTGAACAAGGGCGCCGCCGTGATGGGGACGCTATCGCGTGACAGTGCGCCGCGGTAAACACAACAGGGGGCGCCACCGCCACGGGGACGCCCGGGACCCCGCCGCCGTCGGCACCGCCGCCCCCCAGGACACGGCCACCGGACGGCCGGACGCAATGGGCCGTGAGGGCCGATAGGTTCCTCATACGTCTTGGCTCGCTGCCGCCGCCGCCCCCGCGCCGCCCCCAGCGCACCTTCAGTCTTCGGCCGCCGCTGCCGCCGCCGCTGCCCCGTGGATTATTTCTGCTACATTTCGACGAGGAGTGCGGTGGCGCGGTGCGGTGCCCGCCCCGCCACGACACCGCCTCCCTGCCAGAGCCACACAGTGGACCCGTCGCTGTACTCCCACCTCAATAAAGCGCTACCTTTTCGCCCGTTAAGCGCCTCCGGCCGTCTGCTTTGCTTCCGTTTCCGCTCCCCGCCGCACCCCCTCCGTACACACACCACCACGCGACAGGTATATAAGGAGGTCCCGTGTGATTTAAATTTTCGCGCGTCGCGGGCGTGCGTCGGCGGGCGTCACTTCCGGCCACGACGACACGCGTGTCACGGGCCGGGCGGGCGGCCGCGCCCTTGCGTCACGTCCCGACGAACGCACAGCGCGGGCCGTTGGGCCGCGGGATGACTTAATCTTATACTGTGCCGAGAGAGAGAGAGAGAGAGAGAGAGAGAGAGAGAGAGAGAGAGAGAGAGACGCTTTATGTTCCGCGGAGTGACCGACATGCGCTGCGAGCGCGGGGTAGAAATTTTTCAGTCCGGCACAGCGCCTTTGAATTTCTAATCCCAGAGCGGCGCGCGGACACAGAGGGCCGGCCGGGCCTTGCCCAAGTTGATTTCGCGCGACGGGGATCCTGACGCCGCCGCCGCCGCCGCAGCAGCAGCTCCGAAATATATAATGTTTTTACGGCGCCACCGCTTCATTTTTATGCAGCCGACCGCCATAAGGGAGGGGTCGTAAAAACGGGGAATGATGAAGTGACAGAAGCGAGGCGACAAAACGTTCTCATCCCGCGGAGGGCGTGTCCGGCCGCGGCGCACATCATCGGTATGAGAAATCCGCGGGCCGGCGCTGCCGCCGCTGCGCCATCGGCGCCGCTGACACCAACGACGCGGCCCGTCTTGATTGTTCTGGGAACGACTGTGACAGCTTCGGCCCCTGTGCGGCAGTGCGGCCACGGCCTCCCCCGTAACTGGGAGGGTGCGCCGCGGCAGATAGCGGCGTATGAGCGTGTGGCCGGCGCCGCGGCGTCGCGGCACTCGGGATGCACAACAACATGGTTTGGCGCGCGTGGCACCGCCATTGGTTCGCGGCGTGGGCGCGGCGCCGGACGGACCAATAGGAAACGACCGTCGAGCGAGAGGAGTACGTCGTCAACACGAGTCATGTAGTAGTACGTTGGGTGCTGTGCTGCTGCTGCTGCGTATGTCGGGTGTTGTCTGAGCCCCCACGACGTCCCAAAAGGCAAGGTTAACCCGATCAGAAGCACTCTGCACTTTTTCGGACACGCTTGGATATGACTATGCTGAGGCACTTGTAGAGTACCTCATGGGATCCCCAAAACGCTGCGAAGGCAGCGGCCATCCGGTGGCAGTGAGGTCAACTGTCGCCGTGTACCAGTTCCGTTCTTTCTGGGGATCAGCCCCGCGGGTGAAAAAAAAAACACCACGTAAACATTCCGATGAAGTTGGCAGATAGAGACGTCATTCTGGTAACACGTGTTAACAACGACGCAGCGCGCCGCGCCGCGTGCTCGACCGATGAATTGGTAAATTTGCATAAAAGGATATCAGCGGTTCGAAAAAGAAGCGGCGGGACACAATGACAATGCCCGCCTCCGGAGTCGATGGAAAATTAACGTACCCTTGCGGGTCGTCGTCAGCACACCCATTGCAATCCGTACCGATTTTCTGGCGTTTTCGCTCCGCAGCGGACGACCGAACGCGGTCTGAGAGCACGATGCCGCCGCCGGGGCTGCTCAGGGCCCGGGACTTTTAGGGAGTGAAACCGTGGGAAAATAAGGTGGCATGATTTTCATTTGGGAGCGGCCAGAAAGGGCCTCATTATGGCATTGACCCGTTCGAAGGGGCAGGGCGTGCTGGGCCAGGGCAGCGCTGCGTTCAGGAAACACCTGCGACGTCCTTGGGAATTTGAAATTCATGTAGATGATTAAATGTGTAATTTTGGATTTCCACATCCCTTGTCCTATAGGAGCCCACGAAAGCGACAAACATTATCAGAACATTGACAGACAGAACAATATCAGACAAACATTAACAGAAAAGAAAGGGAAGGAATCAAAATGGCTCGACAACGTCTGTAGGTGGCTGTCTTGTGTGAGTGCGTAAGAGCTGCTCGGATGGCAACACTTTTTGTCACTTCTTGCGTCAGCGTGCGGGCTCGCTGCACGAAACAACTCGAGTTATTGTGTGCGAGTCTGCAGTAAAGAGTGGCGTTCCTACTGGGGGTGCCTTACTGTGCTCTAGTTAAGTGTTGCTGTTTGGGGATCTCCGAAAGTCTACTTGAACCATTTCGCCAGACCGCGCCATGACACACGGCATAACAATCAGGTCATCTCCTGGCAAATCGGTACACGAGGCCGCGAGCGACAAGGAAAACAAAAGAGGTGTAAGCAGACCGCCCCGTCCCATGAGAACACAACGCCAACGCGACGGCTGCCACCACTTTGATGTCATTGCCATGAGCCAACCGAAAACAAACAGACGGGACGAATTACATGGGTGACGTCCTTGTCAAGCATCAGCTGCTGTGTAGGCGACTTATATCCTAATTCTGTGGAATTTTGTGGAGTTTTCCCGCTCTCCTCGCCTACAGCAGTAAGTTTCGATGATTTTGATGACATCTTCCACTACGTCAAGGAATGTGAAAAGCAGTGCCGAAATGTATCTCTAAAGTCTGTTGATTCCTTGATTACCAGACAATGAGAGAGGCCTCCAAGAGGAAGAGGAGAAGAGGAGGGGTGCGGGGAATGTCGATCTGCATTAGCATTGGTCGACGCAGTACATAAATATGCATCCGACGCAGAACGCAACTGCAACTGCGTTGGCACTTTTGGGGCTCGACAAGGCCCGGCTGTACTAAATATTTTAGCCTCCGACATCCACAGAAAATCGGATGGTGTACAAATAATTAATAGGTCGTTTTCTGTTGTATTTGCTAGGCTGTCTATAGACCCTATAGACTTCAACACCACATTTAGACACCACCCCATATTGGTGTTACTGAGTAAACACGTAGTGTAGGAACCAACGACATAGAAAAAGATAATGCACATAGAGCTATTTTGTGAGTGTCATTCCCTGGGTAAATACCTTCCCAGGGAACCGTGCGCGAGGACCTGCGTGTGTGCTGAAATCATTATTGTCAGGTTTCCAGAAACACTATTGTGGACGGTTAATTGCCCTCATTACACACAATAATTGATTATCACGCCGTTAATTGACGGGCTTTGCCACCTCGATGTAACGTGGTCCGACGCGGCATTCCCTCCGCATGCCATCTTCTTGTCTACACGCTCATGTAGCGTCATTTTTTTTAAACTCCCCTTCCTTTCCTGGAGGCCCTTTCCTCCCCTCCCTTTCCTCCCCTTCCCCCTCCTCCCGTCTCACAGCAGGTACACCATCCACCTGTTGCGAGCCATGTTCCAGCACGCTGCCCAGACCTCTCGCCATCCTCGTCGCACCCGGAGGACACTCGAGCCTTCACTGTGCTCTCTCTCTCTCTCTCTCTCTCTCCCCCCCTCTCTCTCTCCGTCGCACTTGTGCCCTGGCCGACCGGCAGACCGGACCGGCTCGCCGCCAAACCGCCACCACTGACTTGCCGGTGCCGGTCCCTCTGAGGGCGCTACGCTCAGCTCCGCTCCCGGGCCGCGGCTGGCGCAGGGCCGGGCCGTGGTGGGGCGCGGCGGGGCGCGGATCAGGCGGTGCAGCGAGCGCGTCCATTGGCTGCCGCCCCGGGCGCGGGGGGAGAGGGGAGGGGCGGTGCGGCGCGGAGTGTGGCGGGAGCCGGCGGCGGCCGGCGGCGGCCGGGAGCCCCCTGCGTGCTCGAGGACGCCGAGCCGAGGTCCACCGCGGCACGGCGGCCGCCTCGCTCTGCAGTCCGCTTGCACCATCCCTCGCGCACGCACCTCCGCACCAGCGCGCGCACCGAGCCGCACGGCACGTGAGGGACGTCGTCGGCCAGCTCGCGACGTGCGCGACGACGACTATCGCGAGTGTGTGAGGCTTGGCGTCGGGCCGCGTCGGGCCGCCGCGGCCGTGCCGGGCACCGGGATGTACCTCAGCTCGCCCGCTGTCCGCGGCCTCCCCGCCCTGCCCCAGGCCCTTCCCGCCGTCCTGCTGGTCGCGCTGCTGCAGACGCTGCACCACCACGTCCAGGGCTTCAGCCAGGACCGCGACGTCGACATCGGCTTCCGGGGCGCCGACGACGACGTGGACAACCTGATCGACGGCGGCGTGCACGACCCGAGGCGGCACCTCAACCCCGTCAGGAACTTCATCGCCACAGACTCGCTCGTCGACGGCGAACGCGAGCGAAGGATACACGTCAATGGGATTACCGCCAAGGAGACCACGATCGGGCCCGATGACAAGTAAGTCGCTCTCACACACACCCTCTAAAACACGGAAAGTCCTGGTGGCTGGACTCTCGGGTCAACGCCATGCCGAAGCCGGGCGGTGGGGCCCGGGGCCCACCGCGCCGATACCGGAGCGAATGGATTGGGCGCTGGCGGCCGTCCGGGCGGCATTGACTGCCACGGAAAAAGTGAAGGGGGTCCCGGAGGCAGTGGTGTCACCGTCTCACTCGCACCCCTGCGGCACGGCCCGTGCGAGCGACAGAGACACGCGAAAGCAGAGTATTTCGGAATGGACCATATAGAAGGCCCGGGCGGACCGGTGAGGAGGTTGAGGAGATGCCGACAGCCGGCGCGGGTACCGCACCGCTCATATTGTAGGTCAGGCACCCGGTGGGGCGTGGCGTGGCGTGGCGGGGCGTGGCGGGGCGTGGCGGGGCGGGGCGGGGCGGGGCGGGGCGTGGCGCGCCGCCGGGAAGCGCCCGTGCCTACCTCGTACCTCGGCCGCCGCGGCCGGGGCCCCAGCCACCGCCACCGGGTGGCCGGCCGGCCTGCCAAGACACTGCCGCAGACACTCTCAGCGGACAGCGGACAAGACGAACGGCATTGTGTGTGTGTGTGTGTGTGTGTGTGCGTGCTTGGTACAGGTAGAAAGTCATAAGTTGCGCCCGCCCGCCCGGCGAGGTCCGCTCGCGAACCCCCCCGCAGCGCAACACTACATGCATTAGTGCCCGCCGCTCATCACTCATCTTTCTGCATGAAGCATCAATTTTAAGTCAACGGGTGAAGGAAAGAAGCAATGTATTGCAATATGAAACGGCGAATGTAGGGCACGACAGTGAATGAACGAATGAATGAATTAATTAATTGATGAAGGCACGGATTAAAGAATGAATTGATGAATGAACGAATGCCTGCTGAATTAGTGAGTTAATAGATGAACGAGTGAACGAGTTTTGGCAAAATTAGCATTTCCTGGTGAGCGGCTGTATTTTGGGATGCACGCCTCACTAATGTCCTCGGAAGACGCCGGCCCGGGCGCCCAGGGCGGTGCGGGCGCAGTGCGGGGGTGGGTCGCCCGGATCACGAGGGCCCCGGGGCTGTTCCGAGGTCCCGGGCACCTTCCGCACCGACCCGACCTTGACCTTCCGCGCGCCTGACGCCATTACGGCGGCTGATGTGTGGCGGGGGCGTTGGGGGCCCCGCGGCACGGCGCCCTCATCACGGGGGTGATAACCGTCGGCGTGGACACCGTGCCCCGGGGTGGACGACCTCGGCTCCGTCCCAGCCGCCCCCGTCCCCCGTCATATTGCAGCCGATTTGATTGGCTTTATTTTTAGCCCCGTCGGCATATTTGGGCCCGGCCCGGCCACCCGGTCCTGGCGGGTCCTGGCGGGTCCTGGCGGCCGCCCCCGGGCTGCGCTGGGACGCGGGCCGGGCCCGGACTGCCTGGACCCGCCAGGACCGGACCGGAGCCCGTTCCGGCCGTGGCGGCCTGTGGCGGCCTGCTCCGCTCTACTCCGCTCTGCTCCGCTCCGCCGGCCGGCTCTCGGATGCAGCCCACGCCGCTCACTAACACTTCTCGGCCCCCCCCCCCCCCCCCCCCTCTCTCTCTCTCTCTCTCTCTCTCTCTCTCTCTCTCTCTCTCTCTCTCTCTCGCCCTTGTGGATCAAACCCCCGCGGGTGCGAGCGAGACAGCGCTACTACGAAAGCAGCCGGCAGGGCGCGCGGCATCGCGACGACAACGATCTGTTCTGCGGCGGCGCCCGCCCCGCGGACCGCCGTGGACGCGCGGTGATGCCGCGGCATGTTAGGTTATTTGTTTCTAAGGCTGCGAGCGTGCTGTTGGTGGTGGTACAGACAGCACCGCGTATGTGTGTGTGTGTGTGTGTGTCGGCGTTGTTCGAAAGTAGTTACGGCGATGATTGAGTGATGTGCCGTGGCCCCGCGCGCCGTGTTGGTTATACTACTGGTGGTGGCCGGCAGCGACGACGCCGTCCTATCGCCCGCCACTTTCCTTGCGAATTTGAAACCGGTTCCGGCGTCCTCCTCCTCTTCTTCTCCTACCGGGGTGCGCGTCATGCCCCATACACACACACACACAGCTGATCCAGTGTAACCCGCACCCGCCACGCTATTCTGCCAATAAGTCTCTCGTCGCGCCCGCCCGCAACGACGCGACGCGGAGGCGCTATTCGCAGGCATTCCCGCGTCGCCGTTATTGTCACTAACGCCGTGTGTGTATCGGCCTCATACTCAGCTGGACGTGACATTGATGAATTTGAAATGGAATTGATCAGCAGGTTGCTCTGCATAACGGGTACTTGAAACGCCTTGATCGGCGCGATATCACATGTGGCTGGCTAATCGCGATGCAAAATCCGATAGCGTGGTTGAACAATTAATCCAACTGCTCGCATGCGTTCGGTGGGTGCACTTACGACCGTCTTTTCACGCGGGAGAGGAAAATGTGTTCTCTCCAGCAAACAGCATTATACTTCTTCACTGTCTCGGTCATCATTTAGGGGAAATTCCAAGAGAATGATAGGATAATTTGCAGCACGAATTGTTTGTGGTTTACCAAAAATATGTAGGGAAATTTCTAGAGAAAACCCTCTTTCAATGAACTTTTTATTCTCTCTCCCATGGTGTTAACAAGAGGGAATTACCTTCGTCAATGAAACGTTACTCACGCCCAACAGGAGGTGTCGGGCAGCACCACGTCGCTTCCTGTCGCGTGTCCCTTTACGACACGTCCACGGTTCTGACGCGCGTCCCGCGTCGGGGTCCGAAGACGCCAGAGGGTGGCGGGCGGGGCTGGTCGGTGGCCTATCTGGTAGTAGTGGGCAGGGCTCTCAGGTGTCAGGGCGGGGCAGCGCGGGGCGGCGCGGGGTGCATACGCGAGCGTACGGGACCCGAGCCGGTAGTATTTATGACGCTTAACGCCGCAGCAGCGATAGACAGACAGCTTCTTTTATTTATTTTTAAAAAATCGGGATTTCGTTTGGACTGCTCATTTTTTTTTTGTCATGAATAAGTTTCCACCACCACCCAAGCCTGATTCTTAAGAGACTTAAGCCTTTTTTTTTTAAATGACCCACATTTATGAGGAGCAACTTGGCATCTTGTGTAATTGTTTATTGATTGGCTTTTTCGGTTCAAAAAATTCCATACATTGCAGTCATACTGACACTGATAAGGTTCTCTCACGGACAAGGCTTGTTTCAGCTTTGGAAAATATAGCGGAATAACGGAACAGCCATAAAGTCAGTTGTAGACAACGAGGCAACACGGCACTAGGTCTGCATGTTGCCGGCGCCAGACGCATGGCGTCATGCGGCACCTGCGATTTGGAGGGGAGGGGGGAGTGGAGCAGAAGGAAAAGAGAGGGAAATACAAATTCCGCGACGCATTTAAAAGCAAATTGAGTCGCGCGCAGATAAAATGAGCGAGCAAATGGGTGCGAGCCTCTCGGTACGGCGGCCCGGTTGAGAGAGACGGCACGCCGCAACGCCGCATTTGACCGCGGCAGTGCGAGAGAGATGCGCGACCGATCGGCTCACTCGCGCTGCCACAGTCCCGTCTCTCTCGCACTCACTCTCAGATCAGAGACCACCACCGGAGCCGAGAGGACTGCGGGCATTAGCGGCGGCGTTGCGGTATCGCAAGGACACGCCGCGGTTACTCCTGCAACGAAAGGAGGCGACAGATGTGCGAATGACGCGAATCGCGGTGCCGATTTAGTCGAGGTTTTCCGCGGCGCGTGTCAGGCGAGAGATAACTTGGAGAGGTCTGCGATAAGACCTGCGGACGTGCAGCGAAGAAGCGTGCAGTGCAGCGGCTGTCTGTTACGTGATTACTGCACGTGACGTGACGAGGCGTTGGACCCGCTCCTAACCTCACTTTCTTCTCCAGGCCATCGAGGCTGTAGGCTAACTGTGCTATCTCTCTCTCTCTCTCTCTCTCTCTCTCTCTCTCTCTCTCTCTCCCTCTCTTGCAGGCCGTGCCGTGGGCGTATGAGTGAGTGAGACGGAAGCACTGCCTGGGCCGCACGAGCGCATCGCTGCTCGGGTGCATCGGACGGCGAGGGTCAGGCGATGACTGCGACAACCAATGGCGAAGGAGGAAAAACACCCGGGGCCTGCGGCTTGCGGCACCACGCCACCCGCCGAAACGTGGCGCTGCTGCTGTCAGTTGTGCTGCGTCACCGCGGCGTGTGTAACCGGAGCGGAGCGTAGCGAGTGACTCCTGCTGTCTCTGTCGCACTGCAGGAGCCGCGCCGGAATCGCGCACGTGAGCTCGTTCCTCCTGCCGGGAACATCTGACGGCGCGGAGCCAATGGGCGTCGAGGCCCTCCGAGGCGGGTGGGCGGCGGCGGTGGCCACACACACACAACACAACCCTCCAACTACTCCGTGGTCATCGCGGGGCGATAGGGACAACCCTTTTGGGTGAAAGACTCACAAGCGTAACAACAAAATGAAAATAATAAATTATCATAATCGTCGCGCGCCGGATTTAAGGTTTTCGAATCGATTTCTAGTATTAGCTCACGAGAGCAGTGGCAGTGGTTAAGGTGTTTGGAAATGTTCTCAAAACAACCTCTCCATCTCCGTCTCTCTCCTGTTTTCACTCTCCGTGTGAACAACTCTGCGTCGCCCCGTCGTCTGCGAGTGCGTGACTGTACTTATTATACGGCCCAAAATAGCGGAGCCGAGCGAAAAGTGCGAATCGTAGCAAATGGGCGGTGGTGGACGTGGCGCGTTGAGTAACCCGGCCGGCCGGCCCGTCCGCATCCCTGCTGGGGATGGCCACTCCGGTGCTGCGCTGGAGACGGTTCTGGAGCCGGCGCTGGAGCCACGCTGGAGCCACGCCACCATGCCACTCCACGCCGCTGTGGCCTGGCCCGTTCCGCAGAAATAACCGACCTCCCGTCTGGTCCGCCGGCCGCCGCTGGCCGCCGCTGGCGTGGCAGGTGGTGGGATGGGGATCTGAGTCAGTAGGCTTGTGCGGCCGCCTCCGTGAGCTACGTGGACGTATGGCGGCCGTCCTTTTGGCCGGCCGGTCCACGTAACCCTCTCATCCTCGACACGGAAAACCGAACCGCGGGCCGCGCTCGTCGTCACCCGGCCGCCTCTGCCGCCGCCGCCGCTTGGCGACCTGCCCGCGCTGCCGCGGCCCGACTCCCCGGCCCTCCTCGGCCCGCCCTGCCCTACCCCAACAGCACCGGACCCCGGCCGCCGCCCAGCCCTGGCGGTTTGATAATTAAGACCCTCGGTAGGGTCGCGCGACGCGCGGTGGCGTGGCGCAACGCCGGCGCTGCAATAAGCAAGTGCGAGAGGGAGGGAGAGAGAGAGAGACGGGGCGCCGGCGCGGGCGTCGCTCTCTCTCTCTCTCTCTCTCTCTCTCTCTCTCTCTATCGCACTGCCGCGTGTGTAGTAGTCAGACTGAGCGCATATAATTCCGCCTCTCGCGGCATCCGCGGGTGATTCCGAACACTGCCTTCGTAGCTCTGTCTCACTCATACTCGGAGAGAGAGCTCCAAGAGAGAAGAGAGAGAGAGAGAGAGAGAGAGAGAGAGAGAGAGAGAGAGGTCCGAGTTGACAGCGTTGCCTGTGCGCCCGCCAGGCGGGGGGTGGGCCGCCCGCCCAGCAGCCGTGCCGGCGCGTTGCATAAGCGCCCCGATGAACGGCAAGCCCCGGCCTTGGCTGCACCCGGGGGCAGACGTGTCTGGCCGGCCCGCATGGCAGCCGCGCTGTGCGTTCTCGGATTGGGCCGAGCTAAAGGACAAGAGGCCCTGCCGCTGCTGTACCGCCGGCCCCGCACCGCGTTGCCGCAACAAGTACCTCACACACCCCCCGCGGCCGGCGCCCCGAGCGGCGCTCCCAAAATAATCCGTCCCTAGATCAATGGTCTCTCCTGCCAAGGCGGCCGAGGCGACCTCAGCAGACGACACTGCCGACCCTCAACAGACGTCCCAACATTTGAAGAAATTGTCCTGAACCTTCCTTTAAATAAGTAGATCAGAAAGCGACCCAAGCCGACCAAATTTAATCTGATTTGAATTTTCGACGACGACTTTCAATTTCAAAACTTGGATTGAAATTTCTAGTTTAAATTTAATTTTAATTTAATTTTCGGTATTACGGAGAGGGTGGCTGCGTGCCGTGCTCGATTTTGTCCTCCGAATGTTGGCTGCTTGTGCTGCGCTCCACGATGATGACGCCTTGATCGGACGACTGAGATTTCGTGATGCACCGCTGGGTTACCGACGGTGCGGCACGTCCCTCAAAGGCACACACACACACACACACACACACACACACACGAGAGTGAGAGTCTATGGTCGGGAGGCGCCAAAAAACCCGCCCTATCATTATCAAGCACACTACAAGATGTGAGGCGGCCCTTGTGTTTGCCGGTCCTGTCTCATCCCGACTGATTGGTCAATCGACCACACAGATCTGGATTCTTCTTATTTTCCAGAAAAAAAGAAATTGAAAAAAAACATACTAAGCAAAGAATTTCATTTTGTTAGGAATCCTTGCTAGGCGAGTGCCAGTCGTCGGGCACATTTCCATAGTTGAGGTTAGGTTGAGGTGAGAGGCCAGGCGCGCGGCAGCAGCCGGGCTCGATACAGCTTCGACTTCAACGAGTCGCTGATTTGATCATCGCCGTCTCGGCGCCCGCACCACGCGGCCCCACGGCCGCGCTGCAACATTTGTACTCCGCGACTACTTGGCGCCAAACATTCTCATATCCGGCCGCTCGCCTATTTCGATCGAATGACCCGCTCCGTCGTCTAGTTGTTTCGTTCGCAATTTAACGATTTCCGGCCCTGTGTTTAACAGCGCCCGCTCTCTCTCTCTCTCTCTCTCTCTCTCTCTCTCTCTCCCGTCTCCCTCCCTCGCACTGCAGCGGCAGACCCGGAAGGGTTACTGCAAGAGGGAGAGAGACAGCGAGTGAGATCGCGTGACGTTGTTTTCGCCCGCCAATTTCTGATTCATGGTCCTTATTTTTGGGGTCTCTTGCATGGCGGCGGCGGCGGCTCCCCTTTTCGGCCCCGGATCACGAATGGCCCAGATGAATAGCCGATGGTTTGGCGGGCCTCTCGGAATGTCGGGCAAGAGAGAGAGAGAGAGAGAGAGAGAGAGAGAGAGAGAGAGAGAGAGAGAGAGAGAGAGAGAGAGCCTCCGGCTGTTCACCGCCGCTCAATGTGAATGCGAAATTCTGTCGGACCACTGTCACTTTTCGTCGGAGAGTCCTTGACCTTCCTCACCAGCCGCTTGCTTACACACACACACACACACACACACACACACGTACACCTCAGTGGGAACGCGATTGCGTGAGTAGGATAGATTGGCAGGGACTCGCGCGGTTAGACAAATCGAGGGACGCAAAAGCGGACAAACGACAACACATGGAAGGAGGAGGAAGAGGGTGAGTCGGCTCGAGGATGTTGTCATTGAAATTACATTTTTTTTTGCACGGTCATCGTAATCTTGCTCGAACTATTCTCCGCGTGACGCGGCCTCATTAGTCCGTAATTACACAAAGCGGGCCCACGTCACCTCAGTTAAAACCAAAGAGTTCAACGTTTTGGGCGAAATAAATGATTGTCGTCTGTCGCCAATGACGTCGGTTAGGGAGGAGCTGTGTGCGCATGCGTTTGGTTCGTCTTCTTGTCTATGATTCATCAATGAAAAATCTGGGCCTAGCTGATGAAGGGGGGGGGGGGGGGGTAGCAGAACGAAACGGTCCAGCAGCAGGCTCATACTCTCTCTCTCTCTCTCTCTCTCTCTCTCTCTCTCTCTCTCTCTCTCTCTCTCTCCTTCGCACATACACAGATGCGAGGCAGCTGTTCCGCGCCAGTATGGTACTTCAACACTCGCCATGCGGTCACTGGTAGCAGAACATTGTCATGAGCTCAGAGGCCCTGCCAAAAAAAAAGAGGAGTTGAATGCGTCGCCGTTCGAATCTTCCATTTCTGATTTCTTTTTGACGTGTTGGACATTGTCAGCAGTGTCGTTTGGGCGTTGCCCCAGCACCACACACCTCCCCCTGCCGCCCTCCGGGGTAATAAAAAAGTAAAATAAAAGACGGATGTGTGCGATCTGAATCGCAACAATCTTCGAAAGCACTCTCAAGACATGAGACAGCACGAGAGAAGGATAGGGCGTTGCTCGATGTATGCTTCCGGGCGGGGCGGAGAGAGAGAGAGAGGGGGGGGGGGAGCCGCTTTTGTGTTCATGTCCAGTCGACATGACCCCTCAGTCCGTCCCTGCCGCTTGACCGGTTACCGTCCTCTTCCTGAGGCGAAAATAATAACAACACGATCGCCATCGCAAAATGAGCGGGGAAATAAGGGAAAGAAAAATGAGGCAAATAAAATAAAAAGCGCACCCGGGGAGGAGAAAGAAAACCGCACACACACACACACACACACACACGCACACAGGCGCGCGCTGGCACATACGCCACATACAGTGCGCTCTCGTTGCAAGGGTGTGTCCGAGTTCTTGACCCCCCCCCCCCCTCACGTGCAAGGCGGGCGCGTGTGTGTGCGTGTGTGTGTGAGAGAGAGAGTGAGACGGAGCGAGGTATTGCACGCGGGGCACCCCGGCGTGACGTCACGCCAGCTCACCTGTTGCCGGTGCAGCCAATGGCAGCGCGCGCCTCACATAGGCCCGCCTGTCTGTCTGTCTGCCTGTCTGTCTGCCGCCTCGACGGGATACGAGAGACGCCCGCTGCGTCGTCGCCCCCTTTCGCAGTGGCAGCGGCGCTGAGACTCGCCACCGACAAGAAATACCAACGACGAAATTTTGTCACCTAAACATTTCGTCACTTTACTATTTTCTTGTCACGTGAAATATTTTGCTGACAAAAATTTCCTCACCTCAAAAAATTATTTTCTATAATTCCTAGATACAATTATTTTTTGTGATGATTTTTCGTAACGTGTGTGACGAAAAAATCTTGAACAAAATTTAAGAGTCTTCCTGGCCATTGCCACCGCACGTCACAGTTTCTTCCCGCGGGTTCGAGCCGCAGCAGTCCGGGCCGGCAGGGGGCGCTGTGCGCAGTACATACACAGAAGAGTGATTGTGATTGATGTGAATGTCACCGTCTCTGTCGCACACCTTGCCATTGCATTCTCATGGCGGTTTACGGGCCATTCTCTCTCTCTGTCTCGCTCTCTCATTTCCTGCGATAGCAACAGAGAAAGACTGCGAACGTCTCGCGCGACGCTTCAAGACGTTGCGGACGTCTCAAGCGAGTCCCTCAGCGGCGGCTCAAATGCCACGGGTTGGTGAGGAAGGGGGAGGGGGGGGGGGGAGGGAGGCATGCCATCTCACACCGCTTCTTCGCGAAGCTCACGGGGAAGGAGGGAGGGGGGCGTTGGCACTGTCGTTGCGGCAGGTCGCTCGAGTCGGTCTTACATTAGGCGTCGCTATGAGAAAATCGTCAGGGGCAGTACAGTCCTACGAGTATGAAAAACTGATCGGAACGAAGGCGGCCGCGGGCAGCGGTGTCGGTCCAACGGGTCCGCCACACGGCGGCATGCTGTGCCGCGCACGCGCTCCTACTGGAAAGGCAAGGCGTCTCTCTCGCACTGCCGCAGTCAAATGGGGCGTCCCATCTCTCTGTCTCTCTCCCTCTCTCTCCCGGCGATAACCGCGGTGTGCTTGTGGGCCATAAATTGTAACTTTGAAATTCGCGCGCCGCCCGACGCACGGCCGCAGGCGGGGGGTCCCGTCTATGATGCCGTCCGGCAGGGCCGCGGACGCATTCCAAAGCACTACTGGCTCTGTTAGGTACATCCTGCGACGAAACCCGTCTTGTCGGCCGTCGGCCCGCACTCGAGCGCGCTGAAGCGCCGCGACATCGAGACAGATTTGGAGGTCATGTTTGCCCGCGGAGCTCTGCTCAGCACCAGCAGAGGCAGCCTACGGGAAGTCCCCCCCCCCCCTGACCGCTTCCTGAAGGGCCGGAAGACACGGTGGTTTTTGTTTTGGCCGCTGGACCGTGTCCCAACGCGTCCCATTGTGGTCGACACATATTGCGGTTCGCCGCGCCGGGCGTCAATGCGTACACCAATGTGTGTGATTGTGTGTGTGTGGGACCGCGAGGCCGACTTTTGGGAGTGCACCGGCCGAAACGGGAAATGGTACCGTCGGAAGTCGGTTATTGTGGCATCCTTGGCGGCCGATCCGTTCCCATCCAGCAGACGAGAGGCGACGACGATCAACGATATCCTCCATCCCTCTCACTCTCCCCGTCCATCCCCCCTATCTCTGTCTCCTTCTCCGACCGGATCGCTCCTTTTTCCTGACCACAACGCCGATACTGACCGCCACTTATCGTGCCGTCCTTGTCCCCCCCGAGAGAGCGAGAGAGTCAGAGTCAGAAAGAGAGAGAGAGAGAGGGGCCACACCTAACCTCTCATTACGGGTCATCGTGCGCCCGTGTTTCCTCAAAGACCTAATGAGGTAACGCAGCGTTTGAGATACGTGTCTTCATATTCGCGTCTCTGATGTCGACCACTAGAGGCACGCCGGCGAGGGGGACCCCGATCACAAATCAGCTCAGCATCGCAACCGTTTACAACTCTTCCGAATTATTTACTTCTCTCTCTATCTCTCTCCCGGCTTGAGAGTTTTTCTCTATCACACGTGTGCCAAAAGCCCATTCTCGGCCTAGTGAAAGTACGAGGAGCAGCGCGGCGGCGGCGGCGCCCCGATCCCTCCCCGACGCCGGTGACGGGTCGCGGCCGCTCTCATGGCAGAGCGGGCGGGGCACGACTGGGCACGACGAACTGCGCGCACAGCTGCGCACGGCAGTATCGCTGTCTCACTCAACCCCCTTACGGGACCGGGGCCAGCTCGTGAAGTGCGACAGAGAGAGAGAGAGAGAGAGACTGCTCCGAATCAGCCTACACGACGAGCCCCCTCAGTAACGTTCGCGAATTCGGCTTTCTGCGCACCCTTCGTATTCCTGTGCTTCTCCCCCCCCCCCCCTCTCTCTCTCTCTCTCTCTCTCTCTCTCGCCCTCTCAGCACCCGTTCCTATCCTCTTCGCACCCGCTCAGCTGATCGGCCGGGACGGCGGCCAAACGGCGGCGGTGGCGCGAGCCAATGATGAGCCGCCACCCCGGCGGCAGCTGCCGGGGGGGGGGGGGGGGGGGGGCTAAGTGACCGTCGACGGCGACGTCACGGCCGTGCGCCAGCTGTCTCCTCGGCCTAGACCTCTCGCGTGAGGAGGAAGAGAGAGACGGGAGATGGGGGGGGGGGCGTGGGAAGGGGGTACACGGCGAGACACAGGGACAAGAGAGAGAGAGAGAGAGAGAGAGAGAGAGAGAGAGAGGAGAGAGGGAGAGAGAGATCATAACCGCGTAAAGACGGGACACGCCTATCCGATTACCGGGTCGCGCCCCGATAGCCGGCAGGAGAGGGCCCCCCAAATATCACAGTGCCCCTGCCGTCGCCGTGGTCCATACGCCCCGCACTGGCGGTCGGCCGTGCCACGGCGGCACGACGGCGGCAGAGCGGCGCGCCTGTGGCTGCGTATCGTGGCCTTCTTTAAGGCGGCCGCGTCTCGCCGCTGACACCCGGGGCGTATCTGAGGGCCCCAGTAAGGTGACACTCTGTGGCGCGCGGGTTAGAGAGACTCGGGGGGTCTCTCTAGTCTCTCTAGGGCGGGATGGGCCGCTTACTATAGTCAGTCCGTCACTCCCCGCGGCCGCGCGGCAGCCCGGGTAATGCGGCAGTTTTCACGCCGTTTCGAGGCGGCGGCGGCGGCGTCGTCAGTGCCGGCGCTCGCGCAGCTGCTTGACTTGATGTAGCACGCCCGCGGGCGCCGTGTCGTGTCGGCCCGGGCCCGCCTGTCGGGAGCGCCGGCCAGCGCCACCAGTGTGCACGGCCTATCGGCCCTGCTCAAAGCGGCCCGCAGTGTCAGGACGTTTACGACCATCTACAAAACAGTACCAAGAAAAAAAAATGCAGAGGTTTTTCTCGAGTTCTGATTGACGAACAAGAGGAACCAGTCTCGTTGTTTAATTTTTACAAAAATTTCACAAATAAATGTTTTGTAAAAAAAAATACGTGAATTAATAAGGTGGCTGTACAGTTTTCTAGTTGCACTGATTTACAAATTGGGACGTGGCCACTTTCCAAAACAAACTCCGTATGAACGCGCGGCACACACGACACGTTGGCTGTGTACTCTGCGTCTCCTGTCGTGGCGTGGACAAATTGGTCGGGCGACCAACAAGGCGAGCCCCGACTATTAACGCCCGCCTAATTCCACCACGCCTCCCCCCCCCCCTCCCGCCGCCGCCGTGTACTATAGTTGTCACGGATTGAGATAGGTGTTGGTTTTGGTTGCGGCGGGCGGACGGCCGGACAGAGCCGGCGGCGGCAGAACAAGACCAGAGTGCCGCACAGCGGCCGGCCCCATCTGACACATTTCGAATCTCCCGCGCCGCCGCCACCGCCGCGGCTGCGGTCAGGTTGTGTGTGTGTCTGTGTGTGTGTGTGTGTGTGTGTGTGTCGGCAATCGGTGCGCTCTTCTGGCTCCCGACTTCCCGTCGTGTTTGCGCGCGCATTTATCGCAAATCAGAGGACATTCCTCCGGTCAGGAACGCTTCGTGTTTGAGGGCGCCCGTACACGCACCTACCACCACCACCACCATGTCCTCCTCTTTTCTTCTTCTTTTTCGCTTCTTCTCTCCCGATCGAGGGGCCGCCGCCGGGTTAAATCTCGCCGAAGGCCGCCGGTGTCGAATTACCCTCCTCATGTGCCAGTGACGATAGATATTAATCTGAGGTCATTTCTGGAAGGGCCCGGCCGGGGCCCGCCCACCCCGCCGCCGCCGCCACGCCCCGTCGCTCTGAGCCGCGCGCCGCCCTCCCCTCGTGCAGCCTCCGGTAGGGAGAAGGGTTTGCGTCCACAACGCGACGCGCTACCATTTATTTTATTCTTTTTTTTTTCTTCCCGTGTGGACGGCGGCGCACTGGTTTGTCCGGGGGGGCTTTCGGAATGCCGTGTGAGCTGCTCGCGGGGCTCCCCACCCGGGAGACTGGACAGGCAAGCCGCGGAGCAAACGACTCGATGTGCTCGTGTTTGGCGGCCGCGGCGGGGGGCAGCGTGTGGTCACGTGACGCGGCTAGCTCTGTCTCCGTCGCACGCGCGGGCCGCGTCGTAAGGCCCCGAGTGAGACAGAACTACGAAGGCAGAGTTCGGAATCAGCCCACGCGGCCAGCCGGCCGCCCGGGGACCTCCCGCCATGCAGGACGCCTTTTCCAATCAGCAGGACTCGGCCGTCAGGAGGCCGCGCGCAGCGATTTCTCATACGGAACTCGGGAACTTTTCAACCCGACGGCCGAGCGGAGCAAAAGCTTTTTGAGTCGCCCACGCGGCCCGTCGTCGGCCCTCCCCCTGCTTCTTGACCTCGCATGAGAGAGAGAGAGAGAGAGAGAGAGAGAGAGAGAGAGAGAGAGGGAGGAGAGAGAGAGAGAGAGAGAGAGAGAGAGAGGACTGCGACACTCAAGAGACGACGGAAAGGAGAGGGAGAGTTTCCTTGGGAGAGGACCCCGCGCGGAAACTGGCTCCGGAAGCGATGTGTGAGGAGGGGTGGGTGGCGAGGTCCGGCGAGGCCCGCGACACACTGCCGGGCGGCCCGGGGCGGCCCGCGACACCAGCAGGAGGAAACTAATTGCATCCTGAGCTGACCCCCGGCCCGCGGGCCTCACCCGCCTCGCTGCGCCACGCCCCCCGGGAGCGCTCCTCACTTCACGGCCCCCATTGTTCGCCGCCAATTTGTCACTTGATGCCAGCAAAACGCGGCGTGCGTACGCGCGCGTGTGTTGCACCACCGCCGCCACCACCACCACCACCACCACCACCACCACCCCCAACAAAAAACAAAACAAAAGCGAGCGTCAAACGCAGCGGCGCGGCGCTGTGCTCGCGCGATCAAGTCTCGTGTTGGCTCACCTATTTTCTGTGGGCGGCGAGTTATCAAAATACGTTGTTCGTGTCGAATGCGGTGTGTCGCGGTCTGAGTGCGAGAGAGACGGAACGGCCCATTTGACTGCGGCAGTGCAAGAGAGATACAAGACCGTGGATGCCAGCGGCCGTGCCATCTCTCTCTCTCTCTCTCTCTCTCTCTCGCACTGCCGTAGTCAAATATGGGACGTTCCTGAGGGAGTACCGGACCGTCACCATCGAGGTGCCCCTGCGTGTGTCATGGCGGCCGGGGCAACACGCTCGGAACGAATCACCGGGGAGTGAGTGAGAGAGAGAGAGAGAGAAAGGTGGGGAGAGATGACGACTCATTGTGCGGCACATGCCCTGCCGTATCGGAAGCGTACTACGCACACCGCCCATGGCCTGCCATGGCCACGCTATAGTGATCTGGCTGTTAAAAGCCATAGAGCGGGCGTGGGGGGGGGGGGGGGCTTTCCCTCTTTCTCTCTCGCTCACACGCGCACCCTTGCGGTGCCCCTTTTGGGCATCAGACAGAGAGAGACAGTGCGTTGGTATCGGGACGTGATCCCGTTTGCTGCAGGGGTACCTCGGGTACCACGGGTACCACCAACAGACAATTAATGGTCAGCGCGGCGTGTCGAAACGGGAGGGAAGGGTGTGGCCGAGGTGTGGACGGCCGGGGGGGTCACCGCCGCCTTCTTCCCGTTCTGATTCACGCGGCCGGAGGCGTCGGAGGATCCCTCTGTGAACTGATGCCGCCGCTTTACAGGGGGCGCAGCCAGACCCCGCGGACCAACAGAGCGACACCCGACTTGACTGACCACCAGATATAAAAATACTGTAGAAATGTAAAAAAAAAAATGTAGACCTACAGAAAATGAAAATGCAAACGGGAAAAAAATGCAAAAATTGATTTGTAGATCTAATGAGAAAATGTAGACCTTCAAGAAAAAGAAACGACCAACAAAAAATTAAAAAGCAGTGTGAAAGTTAAGAAAAAGTGGTAAACCTAACGTAGGAAGAGTTAAAACTAGCATCATGTTAAAATTAATTTAAAAAAATGAAGCTTAAAATCAAAGCAAATCCTCTGATTGTGCAACATTGAACGTTCTTGCACGGGGGCCTCCCTTCGTACGCAGGACACTGGTGCGGGCGGCGACCTGAGACTTCCCTCTCATCGGCCCGTCCGATGGCCCGCGGGCGGCGCGGCGCGCGGGAAAGCTTCGCCGTTGTTGTTGTTGTTTTTGTTGCTTCTTTGCGTCAGATCAAACCGAAGGCAAACGAAATAAGGGCCGCGCGGGGCGAAGGGCCCTGGGCGAGGTACCGGCCGCCAGCGGGCCGCCAGCAGGGCGGTCCGTGTCTGCTCGGCACGAAGGGTGTCGGGACCGAAATCAATAGCTCCACGGAGCCCGCGGGACCCGCGGGACCCGGGGGACCGCCCCTGGCTTTCATTAACATTTCTCAATCCCTACAGCGCCAAGGCCGGGGCACACGCAGCTCCGCCTGCGGTGAGAATAAACGAGAAGTGCAGCGCCGCGGTGCGCCGCCCCTCAGACCACACGTATCACTGTCGCAGCGGCCCGCACCGGCCGAAACCCGTTTTTGTTCGGCGTGCGACGAGCGTTGCCGGAATAGTAGACACAAAAAACTAGCTCGAACTCGCACAGGTGTGAAGATCATACGCGTGGCCGTGGCCTCCACCTTGCGCCGCCGCCGCCGCCAGCCTGTAAAGGCCGTCTTCTTGACAGCCCGCAGGGGGGCAGGCGGGAGGTAAGCACCACGTTCACACATGTGCGTGCTTCTCGGGCCGGACTTTTGCCTGTTTTCAGCGGGGCGGCGAGCGCCCGGCTGGGTAGGCCATGCCGGCCGCTGCGCGCGCCCGCGTCGTGCGGGCTGGCCTACCCCGGCGCTCGCAGGCGCCGCCCAGGCACTCCACGCTGTACGGCCGCACGTCGGCACGTCGCGGGGTTCCCCCTCGGGAGGGCCCCTCGGGTCGCCCAGCCCCGCCGTGTCCTGCCGCTCCATCACATCCAACTGACTGTGAGAGAGACAGACGCCTGGACATCCCCGGTCGGCCCCCCCCCCCCTCTCTCTCTCTCTCTCTCTCTCTCTCTCTCTCTCTCTCTCTCTCTCTCTCTCTCTCTCTCTCTCTCTCTCTCTCTCTCTCTCTCTCTCTCTCTTGCACTACCGCAGTCGGACGGAGCGTGCCGTCTCTCTCGCACACGGCCAGACCGCGCCGCACTGATCACAACATTATGAAACGGCGAGCGCTTTATGAACCTGGAACAGGTCTGGCCTGGGCGAGTCCTGTGTCCTCAGCGTTCGTGTTGGGGCCCCCCGGAGGGCCACTGGAGGTCCCTTGGGGGCCCGGAGGAGGCCCGGAGGCCGAAGGAGGCCCCGGGGGTGCTGTGACGGCGAGAGGGGAGCCGTCGCGCGACACGACGGCATTACCCGCTCTTTAGCGGCCGAAAACGATTTCGCGTACATTTTTAAGCGGCCCATAACGTCTCGGCGGCGCGCCCCGATTGAGACGCTTAAATATGCGCGGCGTATGTTTTTCGGAGACGGCAAAACGAGCGGCGCTGCTGTCTTAAATCAGAGGGGTCCGGCGCACCTGGGATACCCGGGCGGCCCGGCGGTGTCGCGCGCACACACCCCGACATGCTCTTTTGCCTCCATCAATAAAACGCCCTTTTACGAGAGCCGGGGCAAGGCCGTGTATAACTTGCACGAAATGTGTCCGCGCAGATACGTCGATACCGCGGGAGGCGGGGCCGCGGTCCCCGGCCGTGCGATGTCTCACTGCAGCGTCCTCGTATAACAAGCCGATGGCAAGTCGGACGGGGCTGCTGTGACTGCAGCGCGGCGCCCTGCTGCTGCTGCTGCCGCCGCTGGGGTACGGATGACATGTTGGCCGCAGTAAACACCGAGCACCAGTTTCCGTTCTCGTTGCGTTCGTCTTGTTTTGAGAAAGAAACGACGCGTTGGATATCGTTTTGGGCCGCGAGGACAAGAGGTCGATGCGACGACAGTTGTTGGTTAGGTGTACATCGAAAAGGGTGCTGTCGTGAGTACCACATAATGTCGAGCAGAAAAATTTTGACACACTGATCTTGGAGCTGGATTGTTCATATTCATAGTTCAAATTTGTCAAACGGTGATAACAGAATTTTTGTTGAAACTTTGTTTTTTTGGTAGGCAAGAAAAAATTTAAAAAATTGATTCTTGTCATAATTGTTTTTGTCAACCCGCCGATATACACGCCACCCGCTCATACAGACCCGCGAGCCAGTTCGTTGAGCCTGTCGGGCGGAGACGCCGCCGGCCGCCCCCCCCCCCCCCCCGCCGCGCACTCAGCGGCTCTTAGTGAAAGCAGTCTCTAAGCGAATGGCAGCAAATGACCCGGGACCGCATCCGGCACGCAGGGTCGCAGGGGTGGCAGACGACGCGCGAGGCCGCCGCCGATGACCACCGCGGAACAATGCGGAGCCCTCGCCACCCTCAGCGGTCATCGACGTTGTTTCACTTCTTTTCACTTTTTAAACAATTTCATGCGCCCCCCCTTTTTTTTTGTTTCCACTTGGAAACGGAAGAGCCTCTTTTTTTTATGCGCGCGGAATGCGTGTGGCCACCCTGCCTCCCCTCCGGACCCTCCGGGCCCTCCGGACCTCCCCGGACGCCTGATATTCACGCACAATGGAGCCGCCGCGCGCTCGGCCCCCGCCGCCGCTCACCTGCCGGCCGCACCCCGACTGCCGCGTGCCGCGCCCGCCGCAGAGAGTTATTACGCAGTGCTGCCAACCGAGGGTGACAAATAACGACAGTGTCGTACACTGTGGCGGCGCCGCTGCCAACCCCGCCACAACACACCACTCCCGCGCCCAGCCGGAGGCGCAGGCTGGGCACACTTTCCCGCGCTGATATCAGTGCGTGTAAATTCGACGGAAAGTTGCAGTCTCCTCATCTGCGGGCTGCTGCTGCTGCTGCTCGGCTTGCGGTGGCTTGCCGCCAACCCTATCCGCTGCTGGAGCCTGCTGCACAGCGGTGGCTGACTTGGTCCGAAAGGGCGGCGGCAAGGGCCCTCCAGCACGCGACGCGCGCGGCGGCTCGAGTGGGCCGCCCTGGGGCCGCCGCCGAGGGGCCGCCGCCCTGAGGCCGCCCCCTCTGCCCCGCTCCGCCGCCACCCCCTCCCCCTACTCACGCCCTAGCCCACGGGGATGCCGTGCGTGTCGCCGCCGCCGCCGCGCCGGCATTCCCCTGGAGCTGGAAGGCGGCGGCTGGAGTCGCGGCGGACCTCCAGCCGCGGCCAGCCGCTTCCAGCGGCCCCGGCCTGACAGGGCGCCTGACACGGCGCGTAGGTACCCCGGTTTAATGCGCGAGCCGAGGGCCGCCGCCCGTTGACGCGGCCGCAGCTCGAAGCCCGCCGTCACCACGCGAGGCCCGGCCCCGGCGAGTCCGCCGTCGGCGGCGTCCAACCGGGTCCGCGCCAGTCTATAACGCCAGCAGCAGGCAATCGCACAGAGATTCCCGCTTGGAAATATTAAGAAAGCGGCGAGGCTGATCCGGCGATTGCGGGAGCGCGCACACAGGACCCCGCGTCACTTTTTATGGGGGGCTTCGCCTCAATCCTAGAGAGAACTGCTCCCGCCGCGGACATTTGCATGTTTATGCTCAGCTGTGACTTCTGTGTGCTCCGCCAGGCCGCAGCTGCACCTGCGCCAGGTGACGGACGGCCGCCACTTCGTGCAGCTCATCTACTCGGGCGAGGACGTGCTCCGCGACTGCGAGTACGTGACGCACGCGCCCACCGTGCGCGCCTTCCTGGACGCCTTCCACGACGACATGGAGGCGGTGCGGCGCGGCGGCGGCGGCGGCCCCACCCGGAACATCACGGTGCGCGTGCTCAGCGACGACGGCCGCCCCCTGCCCGACGACGTGGCCGCGTGGCTGGACTACCCCCGGCTCCGCGACGCCTGCGAGGCCAACCACCGGGACATCAAGAGGCTGCTCGACGGCCACAGCCGGGGCGACGAGGCGGCGCAGCACGAGCTGGAGAGGTCAGTGATTCAGGTCCACATTCGTAGAGCCGCTCACATTGCGGTTCGTATCCGTGTGGGCGCCACGACGGCCCGTCGGGGAGCAGCGTGTGTTTGTCCGCCGGCTCCCGGCGGCGCCCCGATGGAAATGCCTTTTGTCTTGAACTGGGATTGCCCGAGTAAACGCCGTGTGTGAATTATGTTGCAAAAGGGCTCAGGGGTGATGCATTGAGTGCGTCCGGTGGGTAGGCAATCCCGTCGCGGGTAGGCAACCCCGCCGACTTGGCGGGCTTGCCTGTACCCAAGCTGGGGCCGACCCGGACGTGCTCAATGGACGAAGCCTCACACGGGCAGCACGATATGCACGCTGGAAGCACGCTTTGTTAAGTCAGCCGCCGCGGGACTGTAAATTTGCTACTGCTTATAGACAAGCATAGCGAGCGTGCTGGTGAAAGTCAGCAGAAAAAATGAGTGTGGCGAAAAGAGTTGGTTAAGATACTTGTGGTCTTGTGTGATATGGTGTGACTTATTGCATGAATATAATGTATCGGTTTCTGAAATATTCTTCGAAAACTGTCCTTTTCCACCCCAGACGGGTTTCTTATTGGTCATGTAAATTTCTTCTCTTTACTTTTTACGTATGTTCTTCTGTGATACCTACCCAGTCTACACTGTCAAATCGTTGCAAACGATGTTGGAGCTTTGGAATTTTTGATTCGAAGCCGCAACGTCGTTTGGAGCAAAGAAATTTCCTTCGTAAGCTTTTAACTAGTGTGATGTGTGTTGTAAATATGTTGTCGGTTACCGTAAACAATCGCCGTCTTCGGCGATCTTTACTGTGGCCACTGTTAAATCTATCACTATCGGTGGACCGGTCAAAACCCAACGCCACGCCGAGCCGCACCGAGCAATGCCGCCAGCGCACAGAGTGTAAAGTCACGGAGCCTCACCGAGGGCATGCAACTCGACGCTTTTGCAACGCGCCGCACTGCGAGGGACCAGAGGCTGCCGGAGGCACGGCGGCACTCCACGCAGCGGGAACATCGTCGGCTCTCCACGAACTCCCCGAAAAGTCCGGCCGGCCTTTCTCACTCACCCCCCGCCTCCTCGCTTCCTCCTGCTTGTTGTACTCTCTTGCCGTAGCATCATAGTAGTAAGATCATGCCATCGCGTGCGTCGATACTCCGAGCTCCAGAGACTTTAATGCTGGAAGCGTGGGAGTCGCGAGTTTCTCATAGCACGACATACGCCGCCACCGCTGGAATTACTAGTGGAGTAATTGCCGGTGAGCTTTCTACGCGCGTGTGTGTGTGTGTTCCCGTCCTGAGGGAACACATGCAAGCGTCGGTAACGGCGAGATGTCCCTCCGACCGCAGCGGCATGTCATGCCGTGCCCTCACCATCTTACGGCTAAATGGCTTCATAGTTAGCAGACACGTTCGTAATTGTTGCGTTGCTTTTGTCGTAAACTAGATATGTTGTTCGCACGATTCGATTGCATGAGTTTGCACTTAAATATCGCAGAAAAGTGTTTACGGCTTGATATGGCTTTGACTTGCACCCTCATGAAATGTTTGCTTTCGCACACCATTTTCGTCATGTGTCTAATTTACGCTTCGCTCTCATGTTTTTCTCTTTCGTTTCGCTAGTATGTTTTTATTTTCTCGGTCTCATCTTGTGTAGCAAGCTGTATTATTTTTGAAACAGTAAAATGAAAAGCATTATTTACATCAAATGCAATTATCGAGGGACCTTTTTTTTGACCGTAAGTCTCATGGGTTACAGAGCGCATCTCTATGCATCCATGTCACGGATGCCTGATTCTCTTCCCAACTTTTCTCTCAGCAGCGGCTGAGTTTTTTAAAAGTCTGATAACCTGTCTGCACGACATAAATTTAAAAATTTGCTGAATTGATCTTCAGCATTTGGCACATGTAATTGTTTTCGTCTATGGATACATCTTCCAAAAAGGCTGCAACGACAATATTCTGACAGAGCTTGGGAGAGGACAGCAGCCAGGATTTCGAGTACTGCTGTTCAATAACCGATTTGTGGTGACATTCGGCAATGTTTCCACCTTCACGCTCTTGCTGCACAAGTTGTGACTGGGTTATTTTAACTTATTGTGTACCTTGTCATAAATCGTATTGTTTTATTATTCGCCTCGTTCCAAGTATTATCACTCCCTTTCTCTCACTTTGCCGCGCTCCATTCAGCGTCCGAACGACCTAACCTCTCCGCTCGTCGTCCCGATGACTGAATCTTTACGGCACTTCCCAATCTGAATCTGAATGGGAATGGCTCCGCCAGATAAACTTATTTACGTCGCCGGCTATTTTTCTTTTCGACCGGTTCCCTCTCGCGAGATGACCGACTATCCGGCGCTGTTTCATAAATCGCCCGCCAGGCTGCAGCAGCGTTGCAGCCAACAGCGCGCGCCGAGGGACTTATGGACTTCCCCGCGCACGCGCCGAGCCAGCGCGGCAACACGCGGGGAATTATAGACGTATCGCGACACGCAAAGCCGTACGCGCGCGTTACTGAATTCACTGTCTGCGTCGGAAATGATCCACGCGAACCGGGGAGAAAAGAAAACAAGTAATTGGCCATAACTTTGTCGACCCACCGCCTCGCCGGGAGGGCTGAACAACGGTGCTGCCGGCCGGGCTCCAGCCTCGGGGGACATCCTATGATACGATGGTCGTTCTCACGCCAAAAGGCAAACTCAGTCTGGGAAAGTGTCAAACGAGCGGGGAGGATTGGTCGACACGGCGGATCGTGTGAATGACCATCTCACTGGTGGCGTTGCTACGTTTTCATTCCTGAATCCCCTCCCTCTCCCGACTCCTTCCTGTAGCCCCTTGCTGAGCAGTAGATTGGTGTTGTAGGCGGAAACGCAGCCTCCAAGACGCGTTCATGGCACCGGGGACCAAGTGGTGCGGGCGGCATCACCGGGCAGAGTTCTACTCGTCGCTGGGGGCCTTCAGTAGGACGGACCGGTGCTGCCGGCGGCACGACCAGTGCAAGATGGCCATCCCTTCCTTCGCCACCAAGTACGGCCTCTTCAACTACCGGCCCTTCACGCTTAGCTACTGCGGCTGCGACAAGAGGTAGAGTAGAGGTGTGAGCGTGAGCGAGTGAATGGTTGTCTTGGTGTGAATGCGAGAGTGACTTCCGGGGATCACACGGCTGTTTCTAAGTCGGGGTAAAGGGTTTGGGTACTTGGACTAAATTTTGCGGGAGTGTTTTGGGAGAGGAGACCGTTGGTACGGCGCTGCGATGATCGTGGCGAGATGAGAACGCTCAAGAGATTAAATCAGGAAGATTTTGAGTTCAAGCGGGAGTCAAGTCAGCCCTGAAAAAAACATGAAGAAGGGCCTGAACTGACGCGAATGAAACGTTCCGAGCGTGAACGTGGAGAACTGCCACAGCTTCCAAACTAAGAAGAGTGGCTTAGCCTGGTTCAAGAAGGCACTCAACCGGAAGGTCTAGGAGGTCCACAACGGGCCGAGAAGGCTTCGCCATCGGGAGGACCAGTCACCTTGCACCGCTGCGGCTCGGCTCGGCCACGGGGTTTTGCACCGGTCGTAACCTGGCGCGGTGTGGTAAGTCTGTGTGCACTTCCAGGCGGAAACGGGACCTGCTGGACGTGATGCGGGTGCCGGGCACCAAGTGGTGCGGCAAGGGCTTCACGGCCTCCTCGTACACCCAGCTGGGGTCCTTCTCGCGGACGGACCGCTGCTGCCGGCACCACGACATGGGCTGCCGGCACTACGTCGGCGCCCTCGAGGAGAAGTACGGCCTGTTCAACTGGCGCGTCAACACCATCATGCACTGCGCGTGCGACAGAAGGTAGGACGACGCCACCCACGTAGAGGGACTGTGAGTAGTTTGCAGCCTGAACCTGCGTTCGGAGAATACCTGTGCGAGAAATCGGGTGCCCGGACCTTACAGGGGGTAGTTCCGTAGGTTGTCTTGACTGTTTTGTTGGGCGTGGAGCCGAGGTGTCGGGTGGCGACAGTAGCTCGCCGCGGGTCAGTAATCCCGGCGTGAACCCGATCTCTCCCCGGGAGCGGCGTAGCAGCCGGAGGCGGACACCGAGACGCGACCGACACCGGGGAGATCTCGGGGTGCCTTTTGCTGTAATCTGTCACCTGTGCGGCGGCAGCGCAGTGCAGGAGGCAACCGCCGCGACCGTCAGGCAAGCCACGACAAAAGGACGAAAATTAAGATTTATAGTGTTAAAAACTTCAAACAATTATTTTTAAGACATGGCCCTTCTCTGTCGCTCCCTTACGGAGCAACCCCCATGTGTGCGACAGAGACAGCGCCATCACGAAGGCCGCGTGTTCGGACCGCCTGTCCCGTGGCCGCGTCCGTGTGATGGAGCAGGTGCGCGTAGGTGACGCCGCCGCTCCGATTGTCCGCGCGCGGCCCAATTTGAACGGCTACTTGTCATCGGACCAGGCGGGCCACGCGCCGCGGCCACCGCGGCCCGCTTCTTTACAGGCCGTTTTAAATAATCGACCCCCCCGACAGCTCTGGCGGCTGCGCCGGGCTGTGCGGCACTCATTCCGAGAGGAGCCGCGGGGCCGCGCGCGCAGCCCGAGCATCCATTTCCCCGCCGCCGTCCCATGCGTGTGGCCCGACTGGCATGCGTACAAATGCGGCCGCTGAATGACAGCGTGCGCTGCGTGCGCCTTTGTGTCGTTGCGTGCGTGTGCGCGTGCGTGCGCACGGACCGCGATGCAGCCGCGCGCATGCGTGCGCCGTGGCCCCGCCGCTGCTGCAGCGGATGTATTCGGAAGATGATAACGTCACGCCACTACAGTGTCAAAATAGTGCAACGACAGAGCCACACGTCAAGCCTCGCCGTGCGATTTCTCATATCATCCGGTTCCACTCTGGACGTATTCCACCTCTCACACCTCCGCCCTCGAGCCTCGCTGGAAATGCCTACGCAGTCCTACGGCAGTGCGCGAAAGGGGAAGAAGCAATGAAAATGGTCGCACACTAACCTCATTTTCTCTGGATCGGACTGATTTCCTACCGACTTTTGGCGTCGTGAATGCGTTATAGAGGGCGCACGCTCACTCGACGGCGCTCATTCCGATCACGTTGGTGGCCGCGTTCGGAGCCGCGGCGTCGCCCGGCGCCGCGTGCACGCTGCTGCCGGTGCCTGCGCGCCGCCGCTCCGCACGCAGCCCAGCGCCATGAGCAATGGCCTCATCACCCGTCTGATTGAAAGGCGGACTCCGCCCAGCCAGGCCCAGCCAGGCCGGCAGGGGGCGGTCAAGTCAGAATTCGTCTCGTGAGACCATTCCTCTCCGAAACGTGATTTTTCTAGTAGTGCAGAGCGCGCGGGGCCGGGGGGGTCGCCCCCCCCCCCAGGACCTTCCCCGTGACTTTAATTACTGCCAGCCCGTCATAACCCTACCTGATTAATTGCCTAATTGGAACAACAAACTTTCGTCCGTCGGCGTAATAGCCCGGCTACTGCCGCGTGCATCTCGCCACCGCATCGCTGCGCTGCTGCTGCTGCACGCACGTCTCGCCTTTACTGCGCTGACCGAATATCGAGTCCCGGGGGGGCGGCGCCCCCCCCCCCCCCCTGGCAGCCTGAGAGAGACGCCACGACGGCGGCAGTGCAAGAGAGACAGAGAGAGATGCCACGGGCGCGTCCCTCTCGCACGGCCGCAGTCAGAATGGTGGCGTCTCTGTCGCACACGCAGACGCAGACCGCCGCGCCTTCCCGCGGGCAGGCCACCTCGTAAACGTGGCGTGAGCACCATTATGCGCGCGAGGGTACATTTCAAGTCGGATGGGATCGAGTGGACGTCGCCGTCCGGACGACAAACGATATCGCGGCGGCCGGGGTATCGATCGCTCGTCCAGCGGCAGCGCGCCACCACGTCGTCGCAGCCCTGTAGTATTTCACCTTATCCGCTCGTTACTGCGGCCCTCCGGACACTGTGTGTTGCAGAGATGAGTTTAATTTCGCGAAGTTGGCGCGCGGCGCTGTTGTGTATGGAGCGTGCGGGGCCCTTCTTTCCCACGTGAGCCGTGCCGGCCAGCGCTAGAGAGACTCTGAGAGACTCTGAAAGACTCCGGGTCTCTCTAGTCAGAAGCGCTGCCGCGCCGCTTCTCAGAACACTGAACAGCGGCCTAACCTCTCGTGCCCGTCAGGAGAGCAAGGGAGGCGCCAATTTCGGGGAACGATCAGGCTGGTCCGCGACCACTAGGCAGTACCTCCTCTTGCCTCACTGCGGCCCACGGCGTCGACGCTCAAACTGTGCGGGTGTTGACTCTGACAGCCCCTCCTACTGCTAGGTGACCGCTGAGGAGGAGGCATACATTTCTCTCTCGCTATCTCTCTCACTCTTTCAATGCGCCCGGCTCTCTCACACTCTCACGGCAGTGCATATACTGCATGCATGTTTACTTGACGTATGAGTTTTCGGTTTGTCCAAACGGCAGGCAGGCACAGTGCGCGCTTGCACCTTCGCGCTCTAACTGACGACCCTTCACTCTCTCTCTCTCTCTCTCTCTCTGTCTCTCTCTCTCTCTCTCTCTCTCCGGGGACGTGCTGCACGTGTGCCATGACACCCATGCGCACCTGAGTGGGAGGGGGCCCCCGATGGGGGAGTGAGGAAGTTGTGCCGACTGCAGGCGTCAGGAGCAGGAAGCGACGGCTTTGCGTCGCCAGGTTGGTACCGCCGCCACTACCGTATTCCAAAGGGGGCGCGCGGCGGTGCAGACCGCGCAGGTGCGGCAACGTTCCAAAATAAAATTAAGACTCGTGGGGTCGTTACCGTTCCCAGAAGGCTGTCTGGTCATTAGTGATCTGGGCGCACGGAGGCAGCGATGGAGACATTCCGGAGACAGTTAGCCTACCGAAACCCCCTGTCAGCGGCGCGTTATGTTCACTGCGGGACATTCGTTATGAAGAAGACACAGGGCGGAGGGGCGGCGGGGTGACCGATCTTCGGCAAATTGAAATTCAAAATTAGTAAATTCCGTCAGGTTTTGAAAGGAGCAGCATCTCGTTCTCCTTGAGCGGCGGCAGGGTGTCTGGCCCGATGGGGGCTCCGTGTTTGGCCGGGCTCACACTTGCAAGTCACAGGCCACAGGCCGGGCCTGCATGACAAGTCCCCGCCGCGTCCGAAAACACCATAACGCCGCATTACGTCTCGCTCGCGGACAGCAACGGAAACGACCCGCTGCCGCTTTCGGACGCCGCCCCGGCCGGTGGAAGGGATAAGAGTGGTGATCCATGACAAACTGATATACCTGCCCCTTGTTGCCACAACCTGTGCCGCCCCTGTCAGAGAGGGGATGCTATCTTCCCTCCTTTTCACAGCGACTTCTTTGAGGGGACTCATCCGCTCCTAAGACGACTGTGAGGGCCGCACCGCCCCGGAGGCAGCCGCCGGCAGCCGCGGGCCCCGGAGGGGGACCCCGTGCAGTTGATTCGTCATCAATTCTGCAGCCAGTGCGCGGAAAAACTTCTCGACACACTCTTTCTAAAAAATATGTTTTATCTGGTATGGAAAATTATATTAGCACTGAGCAAGTGAAAATCGCACCTCAACGCGATTAAAACATGCTACAGTGGACGGCAGCAGACAATAGAACGGGTGGTCCCAAAGTGTGTGTGTGTGTGTGTGTGTGTGTGTGTGTGTGTGTGTGCGTGTGCGTGTGCTGGCACGCAGGTGCAACAGGCTTCGCGGTCCAGAGAACAGGAGCCCCTTGTCTCCCGTCTACTAACGCGTCGGTAGGAAACCTAGTCTGCCTCCCTCCCCGTCTGCGGGGGGTCCGGGGAGCTTCCTTAAATCAGCGCCGCACACACAATAACTCCCCGATGCCTCGTCATGATGGATCGTTAGAGGGGAATGATCATGTCCGATGAGCCCCTGATTCCGTGTGTGCCGGCGGCCGGCTGTTTCGTCACACGGGATCACAACAGGCTCTGCTCCCCGGAGGTCCCTCGCCGCTGCGTGTGGAAGAAGCTTGTAGGGCGCAGCAGAATGGTAAAACCCGCGGTCCTCTACCAAAAACTTTCCGGTAGTTTGACCAGACGGCGGCGGTATCTCCAACTTTTTCAGACACTACTTCCCAAAATTAAAAAAAGAAAAAAATTCGGTCAGTTTCAATGATTTTGTCTGGTTGACGGGCGGGTCGGGGCAGATACTGTCCATGAGCCACTATCCGTTGGCTGGCTGCCTGAAACAAACACTCTGGGCCTCGGGGGTCTCCACTAATGGAAGGGCTTAGCTTAGCGGCGTGATGAATATCTGTGATCCGACTCACTAGACCGCTCCACCGCCTCAGAGGGAAACAGTTCCGTCTGTCGCTCTCGCGGCCGGCGTGTGTCGCGGGGCGAGAGACTCGAATGCCGCCGGTGGTGGTGGTGCTTGGGAACCAGCCGAGGGGCCCAAGTATAATTCTGTCCCGAACAAAAGGCGTGGGGCATTAATCAGTGTTAAGGTCGGAAAAGTGGGCGTGGTTCGCAAAAAAAAAACTGAAATGTCTTGCCTATAGGTGCGAGGCCCTGCAGCGGACGGCTGCCGAAAGGGGGAGGAGTGCCGAGGGAAGCGGGCGGCTGCTCCCTCGCCGGGGACAAGACAAAACGAGATGAAGCCGTACCTGCCGTCCCCTCGAATTGCCTTCTCAGCCCTACGGGGTGATATCTCGGTTTTTGAACGTGCGCGCGCTCCTCCCCACCAACTAAACTTCATAAGAAGCAAGAAAAAAAATAAGAGTCGTTTTTGGAAGGATGGAATCGGCAGGCTTGTACAGCAGGGAGATGCAGTCCACGATAGCGGCGGCAGTTACTCATGTCCAGCATCTCCGCGTGGAGTCCCCCGCTGCCGGCGCGGCACGGCGGCCGGCGAACCACTCAGTGCGGTACAGTGCTGCCACACGCCTCGTCGCTCCGTTCTTGATATTAATACGAGTAGAAGCTGAAAAGTAAATAACGCCCTGAACGCAGACGCCTCTGTCGCACTCCGGCTTCGCGGTACGGGTATCCTTTGCTTTCGCCCCGCTGCAGATTTGAGATTGTTCGAAATTGGGTCAAACGTCCTTCAGAGGAGGAGTGGTACCGTTTCGCTTGAACTGTAAAGACCCCCCCTCTCCCCAAGCCTCCCTGAGGAATGTCACCGCGCCTCCCCTTCAAAACATTTGAAATATGAGCCGGGTAAATCGAGGAGGCATTCCATTCCGATCACTCGCTCGCGCTTTGACGTGTTTAGTGAAGAAAGCCAGCGGGCACAGCTCTGCCCGGGGGCAGCCGAAGGAGCTGGAGGAGGCGTGGGAATCGTCGCCAAGGGTCAGTCGTCCCTCCGCCGCCACGCCCCCGGCAGGCTCGGGGGGGTGTTTGTCGCCACGAACTTGTTTGGCAGACGACTTGTATACGACGACGCAAGACAATTGACTGCGTGCACCTCGCCGCGCACCCCGGATCCGTGCTGCTACCGCTTGTGTGTACAGAAACGGCGGCATTCACCATTTCACGGGGTGATGGGCGTGTCGTCGCCGCCGGGATCGTGAGTTGGGCCAGACCGCGCAGATTTACCGAACCGAGCGCCACATGCCAGTATACTGCAGTGTCGGAGGGTGCGTCAATCGGTTCTGTCAACACGCGACGCACAGGCCGATAGCGTGGACAAGGCCGCCCGCCACCTGTCACACAATCTCTGCTGTTCATAGGATTGCTGATTGAAATAAACGAAGTTCGCGTCGTCGGCATGTATTCCACTGCTGCCGTGCCGCCGCCGACGTGCGTTATTTAGAGTAGACGCCGTCGTGCCAATAGTCATAGAGAGGCCGCCATATGTTCTGTCCATAACGCCCCAGATGAAAACGGGCTGGCGGCGCCGCGCGGCCGCTGTCGGCGGCGGCTGTCGGGGAATGTGTTGCCATGGGGAAGGACTGGGACTGGACTCGTGCATTGATTTTTTTTCGGGCCGATCGGGGCTCCCCCTTCACCGAAATATATCCTCGAAACAGGCGGATGACACATCCTGCGGCCTGGCACAGCGGTCAAGCGCAGGAGTTGTGGGAGCAGACGGCGTCATCGGCGTCCTGGCGAGGTGGCCGTCGTCGGCCCCCGAGCTTTACGATGACGTTACGTGACAATGATTGTGATGATAATGCGTTCGGGCCATGATCATCGTCGATGGGCGCGTGGATAAAACCGAGTCCCATCCTTGGCGGCGTCGCCGAGCGCCGCGGCCGCGCCGCACCACATGGAGGGAGAGAAAGTTCCCCTCGGCCTTGGTAGTCCTGGGGAGGACACGGACTTCCCTGCCGTGACCGGTCCCCCGGTCCCAGTGGAGGCCGCAGGACCTCGGCTCCGAGACAGTCGACCCTCACCGACTCCGGCGAGCGATAGGTTCGAGTGTCCGAAAGCCGGCGCGGCGCGGGTTGGCGAGCTTCACACCTCCGCTTGCTCCGTTAGTCGCCCGCCCGGAAGGCCGCCTCGCACCCGGGCCGGCCTACCTGTTGCTGCCCTGGCCCCACCAAGAACCCCGTATATCCGGCACAGCGTAGCACAGCCTAGCACAGCGCCGCGGCCCCGCTGCTCCACGGATTCCTGTTGTCATCGCAGAGGCCCGGCGGCCACACCCGCGCCCTATTAATTTCCGTGCTCCTACCTGCGCCTGCCGCAGCCGCCTGCCGGCGGGGGCCGCGGCGGCGCAGCCTTCTCACTACACAGACCCGCGTCGCACTGTACACCGGTCCTGTTTATTGTCCATCACCGCCGCCGCCGCCGGCTCTGTTTTCCTCGCTATTTGCCCGCCGCTGCCGCCGCCGCTGCTGCTGCCGCTGCTGTGTCGCGTTTGATTTGACTGTTTGTTGCGGCGCAGAAGCGTTGCCGCGTTTGTCTAGGCGCTGCTGCCCGCGCGAAGCGATAATCGACTGCCAGACGATTGCAAACAGTTTCTTTGATGGCGCCTTCCCCCCCCCCCCCCCCCCACATCCCCACCTCTCAGTCTCTCTCTCTCTCTCTCTCTCTCTCTCTCTTTGTCGCTCGAGACAGTAAAGAAAGGTGGCAAACATGAAACGGCACGAGCCGTAGTATGTCGTGCAGCACATGTGGTGGTGTGGCCAGGTGGTGCGGCGCCGTAATCAGCCAGCCGCACCCAGCACCCCTCCTCCTGCTGTAGATAACAGACGACTCTCACCGCGTCGCCGCCGCGCCGGTGGATGTCAAGGTTAAGGCCGCCGAGATCGGGGGTTGCGGGTTACAGTAGAGCGGGCGCGGGGTATCGCCGTCCGAGAGAAATCAGCGGCGGCCAGTCCAGCCGCCGCCGCCGCTTGGCGAATATGTTTTCGCTCACGATTCCGCTGTGCACCACTTGCCGATTTCGACAGTGAAAAATAATGGTTTTAATAATCATCCGAGTCGCATTGTACTTACGACGTGGAGACGACTGGACGAGACTCACTCCGGCCGTGTTTACCAGCACTGCGCCGTCAGCTGTATGCTCCGCGCCACAACCGCTTAGTTCTGCGGTGCAGAATCTCTCTTTCTTTCTCTCTCATACACACACGTTCCTTCTGCCATTTTACGTTTGGCAACGGCCGCCGGAGCTGGCGCGACATTAATTTCTCGCCTTCTCTCCACACGCGGGGCAAAGCGCCCGTCCCTTTGGCAAAGAAAATGGGGAAAAGAGCAACGCCGCGCGGAGTAAGTATTCGCCGGAGACGGACGACGGCTCCGGGAGGGAAAAAATTGAGTTGCTTCGGTTGCAATTTAGCGGGGCGTTTGTGAGCGGCACTTGCTCTCCTGCGGAGGCCCGGCCGCCGCCGCCGCCACCCGGTCTGCCTTTTTCTGCACCGCGCCGCGCCCCGCGGGCTCCTCGCATGGCCGGCCGGTCGAGTGTAATGGCGGGAAATGAGGCAGTTAGCGCCCCCGGGGGCCCGGCAGCAGATAAGACGCGCCCGTCTCCCTCCCACGCACGGCGGCGCGCGGGGGGAGCGGCGGTGTGCGACAGGGACAGAGGGATGATGCGGAGGCAGCCTCTTGGCCGGCGACGACGAGGACCGGACCGGAGCCAAAGTGGTGACGGAGAGGGAGGAGGGGGGGGGGGGGGGGCGACACTTGGCGGCCTGCCCGCCTCCGGCCTCGTATGACCCGCCACATAATGAGCTGAGTGGTCACCCCCTATCAGCCGCCGCCTCCACCTGCGACGCCCTCTCTTCATCTTCTCCACCGCCTTTGCTATGCCCCGCGATGGACGAGCAGGAATAAGGTGTTGATGAGCGCGAAAATGGGCGCGTCGATTTAAATGGCGCCGCCCTGCGAATAACCGCCTGCCCGCTTCCAGGAAGGGAAGCAGGGTGATGGGCGCAGCACACGGCGAGCCGCGGACAATACGGCGGTCTCGCTCTGCATTTCCCTCGACACGCGGTGGGTCTCATTCATAATCGGTCCTCACTATATACTTGGGCTGCACAGCGAGGCGAGACGCACCCGGCCGGCCAGCCACGCCGGCACCGGCCGCGGCCTCCCCCGGGACTTTGTCTCCGTGAATGAGCCTCGCTCATTGAGAACGGCTCCAGACTGCGTGGCGGCGGCGGCCTCCGCAGGCCACGCAGGTGTGAGAGGATGACTTGCTGCTGCTGCCTACCTACCTTGATTTTGCTTTCGTCGTCACTTCTTTATTTTTTTCACGCGGAGCGAAACAGAGGGGGCAAAAGGTGTCCGATTTCCAAAAAGGGTATTAAGGCTGAGAGAGAGAGAGAGAGAGAGAGAGAGAGAGAGAGAGAGAGAGAAAATCGGAATTCCACCACCACCCTCGTGCCGATATGCACCGTGCCGCAATAAAGGAGGCAAAAGCCGGCAAATGGCTCGTTTATATTGCACCTTGTTTACCACCTGCGGGCCGCTTTTGACGTGCCGCGAAATAAGTAGATCTCTGTCCTCTTCTTCTTCTTTTTTTCTCCCTCGCAAATCTGTACTCGATGAAGGAAGGGAGGGAAGAGAAGGGGAATTGAATAGCCGCAATGTGGGGGGGCCAGACAATTTTTTCAGCACGCATTCTGCATACCGAACCGCCGCGGCACACGCCGAGGCTCACGCACGCGCGTGCGGTGTCTCGGCGACATCTGCTGGCGGAGAGGGGCCTGGAGGGGGTGCGAGATGTGATGCAGACGGCGAATACGCACGGAAGGGGCAGTCACCTCCGCCCCCCCCCCCCCCCCTCTCTCTCTCTCTCTCTCTCTCTCTCTCTCTCTCTCTGGTTTTTAAAGCAAACTCGCGTAAAATTATCGTTGATGATTGCACATGATGGCGCACAGGCGCCATCGCGACACAGGCGCCAATGAGGCCCCGCCGCTTCCTGTTTCACTGCAGGCCACGTATGCTAATCGCCCCCCCCCCTTCCCCCCACTGCACTCCTGTTGCACACGGCCTTGCAAAATCATTTTTTGACAGGCGCCGTCGTGGCGGTGGAGGCGCCCCCCCCCCCCCTTCATTCCCCCTCCCTTTCCACTCCGGATTTTCATCGACGTCAATCCGAGGTCACCCCAAAGTCAAGGCAGTACAGAGGTGTTCTGTGTCGCCCATTTTTTTCGAGAGGCCTGAAATTGGGACGTTCTCGATACACGAACACAGGCCGGACCCTGTCCATTCATTCGAAGATGGGACGAAAGGGGAGAGAGAGAGAGACAGAAAGAGAGACAGAGAGAGACAGACAGACAGAGAGGTTCCGATAAGCAGGTCCATCAGTCGGTAAGTCAGAGACCACATTCGCATAGTGCGAGGCTACTATCTCGATTCCAGAGTGAGAAGGCCTTCGCCTGCGAGAGCGAGAGAGAACAAGTCACGCCACTAATAGGAGCATAAAGCCTGTGGTCTGCGATTGAGCCATCGGACAGAGAGAGAGAGAGAGAGAGAGGGACCGGACAGAGGCGATACGTTCGTTGTTTGCCGTGCGAGCTCTGTGGGGCAGCACTACGTTGGTGCAGCGCTGCGCCGCCGCGCCGCGCCACCGTCGGTGAGGGTGTGCTAACTGACCACTAATGACCACCTAGGCCGGCTCGGCAGCCGGTGCCGCCGTGTCCAGAGCCGTGCCACTCGATCTCATTCCGGCGATTCGCCGCGCGGTATTATGGGACGCGGGCGCGAAACTGGACGCGCACGCGGCAGCGAAACTTTGTAACACACTGTTGTAGGGGGCGCCGCGCGAGCCACTTTTTATCCAGTCTGGAAATCCATGCCGCCAAGTCCGCGTGCGGCTGCCAGAGAGATAGGTAGATAGAAGGTGCGAGAGAGATGGCTGAGGGATGCCGGGCGTCTATCTCACTTACTCAGCCAGCGGGGCCCCACGGGGTGGTTACGGGCAGAAGGCCGCCGCCGGTATTATACCCTTCGGTCACTCACTCGGCTGTTCTCGGCTCCGATAATGATATGACCCGACGCCCCGCGCCGCCGCCGTCTCTTTGCGACCCGCCGGCACTTTACATGCCGCACGCGCGGGGGGGTGGGGCAGCAGCTGCAGCGGGCCATTGGTGGCTCGGGGAGGTGTGCGCCCCGAGCGCGCGCTCCCATTGGCTGCCGCCCGTCTGGCGTGATGCGGCGGCCGCCTGCGACCGCAACAGCAGCAAGGAGTCTGGGGGCCGACGCCACGACCGGGACTCGAACCGCCGACCCGCGGGAAAGCAAGCGTCCCCAACCGCAGCGGGGCGCCACCGACAGCCACCGACAGCCCACTAATGCTGCAGCAGCGCGTCCGAGGCTGTCGGCCCCTGCGCCTGCAATACATGGTGTACTGTAATACTTGTGTTCAGTGGACTGACTGCACTTGCCAGCAGTGGACGGACTGCTGCACTTTGCCAATAGGGGACTGACCGCACTTGTCAGGGGACGGACTGCACTTGCCAGGGGACTGACAGCTGGCCAGCGGCGCTGACGCACCTCTAGGGCGGCCCTGTTAACACCTTCCCTCGAATCGGACGCGTTTTCTAACCAGCCCGAAAACGGTGCGAGGCTTCAGCAGCAGAGCCACGACCACCAAAAAAAGAGTGCGGCGAATCCTTGGGCAGCGCTTACCAGGGGGATTTCTCGCAACGCAACAGCAAATAACTACACGCTTTCGGGCGGAGCGGAAACTTTCTGGCACCGGCCGTGAATGCGGAAGAGGCGGGCATGCTGACAGGGAAGGGGAGGAGTGGGGGGGGGGGGGCATCTGGAGTGGCATCATGCGGGGCGGATGCCTTTTTGATTGAGCCGACAGACATTGACCTCCTTCTGAGATCGCGGCGCCGCAGAACACTCTCTCTCTCTCTCTGTCGCACGCTCGTGACCCCCGCGCCGCGTGCCGAGCACTCTACCGAGACAGAGAGAGAGAGAGAGAGAGAGAGAGAGAGAGAGAGAGAGAGAGAGAGGGGCTGATAGAGGGGCCGCGGCAGCAGGCACGGCCGCGAGTACGGCCAGGTGACATCACCACCACCACGGGTGCCACGGGGCCGTGCAGCCGCCGTGTCGCCTCCGTGCTCTGCATTGGCCAGACCCGGCGTCACCCAGGAGATAGGTGACTCCTAGATAGGTGACTCCGCGCGCCAAACACTCAAGCAGTCTGGACGGGGGAAAACACCAAAAACTGAAGCGAAATTCCCATTTTTTTGGTTTTACTCGAACTTGCTTGCGTCGTCCCCTCCCGTTCCCATGAGACGACAACGAGTGTCGATGATGTCTGCAGAATGGACTCACCAGCGCCAGAGAGCATTGAGGGGGGCTTGGTGTGCCACCCTCGCCGTGCCTCCGTGCCGGCCGTGCCCCCCTGACTCTTGTTGGTGTTCAGCCGCGTGGTATGCTACACACACACACACACACAGTGCACCACTTTTATCGTGGCGGGGCGACCCTGCTCTCGGAGGGGTATAATGTCTCCATAGGTAGGCGGAAGGTGTCAATAGCATTGTGTTCCACATTCCGTGAATCGGTCTCTCGGCCGCTCCTCACCTGCCCGGCCCCGCCGGCCCTGACTGCCGTGGCCTGTGGCCGCCAGTGGCCTGGGCCGGGACGCGTCCGAAAACAGACCGCTCATTGGCGGCCTCCTGTGCTCCAATACTGTGGTAGAGCGGCCTGGATCTTTTTTTTTTCGGATGCACCTGCCGCCGCCCTGACTGAGATTTCGGAAGATACAGCCCGTCTCTCTCTCTCTCTCTGCTGACTGATACATGCCTCTGAGAGACGGGGATAGAGAGAGAGACAGAGAGAGTGAGAGTTACAGGAGGTGTCGTGGTCTATCGGGACACAGCAGAGTGACATGCCTCCTCCAGATGTCTCACTAACGAACTACCGCACCACTTGGCACCCCGCCGACCGGTACTATTCGGTATCGAACGCATGTCGGGGAGGCCGCCTAGAAATAAGTGAGGGAGCGGGAAGTGAATTTAAAAGGAAAACGTGCGCAGACCTTGGATGAATTATGAACGAAAACGGATTGGAAAAGCGTGCCCCGAAAGTGACAGCGAACCAGGTATGCGGGCTGGAAAATGAATGAACGGCGAACGATACGAGTGCAATAATGAGTTTAAATAAATACGTAGCGTTCGGTTGATGACTGGCGTTGCTGGCGCTCCGTGCGGCACGCTGCCACGGTGGTCCCCTCCGATCCCCGGCCGGCCTCTGTGAAGCAGCGAGTGTTGCCCCTCGCTGACCGCACGTTGGGGCTGCCTGGGCCCCGCACCCCGCTGACCCGCGGCCCCGCCGCCCAGGTACATTCGCATTGCAGTTCACACCGCGCCACACTCGTCTCTCTACGGATCCTTTCATTGATCTGCGGTGGAGCCACACACACACACAGAGGCCACTTGACTACATGGATGGCGAAAGAACAGACATAAAGCACCGCAGCACCGCGAGAAAACGGGAAAAGAGACAGACCGTTGTTGTTGCCAGTTTGAGAAACCATTCATTCTCGAGAAGTGAGGGACTCGCCCTCTGGCGGCGCCCCTGCTCGCTCCCCGACCGCAGGGAATATCGCAGCAAAGCTTTTGCAAGCCTGCACGCAACCCCCTCTAATGTTTGCAGGGCCGCGCGTGTTCCGCGAACAGCAGCAGCAACAGCAGCTGCTTGCAACCGATTGTCAAATCGATATCTCGAAAGAGCGGCCGCGGCGCGACTCGGCCGTCACACACATGTGGAGTGCAGTGCATGCACGGGCCACCGGCGCGGCCCTTGGCGGCGGCGCAGGGTCAGGGTCAATATTGACCGGGTTTCGTTTTCCAGCAGCAAAGCGGCGGCGGCGGCGGCTTCGCCGCGCCGGGGCCCGGGTTCGAATCCCCGTAACTGCCACCCGTTTTTCGTCCAATTTGGCGGTGGTGGTGGCGGCTGGTGCGGGATTGTGTGTGTGCGTTCGGCGGGTGTCGGCCCACCGCACTATCGGATGTGTGTGTGTGTGTGTGTGTGTGTGTGTGCACTATCATCGCCCAGGGGGAACCATTTGTACCCGCCGTGTGGGCCGGTGTGTTTGGACAGGGAGTGCCGGGTGCGAATTCCATGTCACCTGCGAGGCGTCTGTGTGTGTGTGTGTGTGTGTGTGTGTGTGTGTGTGTGTGTACACTGCGCGCTACGCGTCTGAGAAGAGCCCCCAAAGTTTTACCCTTCGGTGCATCATACTGGAGTCCCTGTAATCATGTTTCTGTCCGCGGATGTGCATTTGTATCGGCTCTGCCGGCTGCTGAACACTGCGTTCCGTCTCTGTCGCACTCGTGGGGTGGTCCGCAAGGGAGCGAGAGAGAGGTCCGAGACCAGTGCGTCCGTGCGGGTCCTGCGCGGATGATGTCGTCGTCGGTCGGCGCCCTTGCTGACTCGCTCTCGGAGGGGGGCGCGGCGCGGACAAATAGTTTTAGCATTTTCGCGGAGCGGAGCTGCACTCTAGCGGCGGCGGCGGCTCAAAGGAGGCAAAAGCCGGAACGGCGGCGGCGGCAGCGGCGGCAGCGGCGGCGGCGGCCGGGGTAGGCAGGCGGCGGCAGCGGCGCCTCGCGGCCCCTGCTGCCCCTGCTGCCCCTGCGGCCCCTGCGGCCCCTGCGGCCGCCGCCCGCGGGCACTGCCCTCTCCTGCGCCCGCTGCCGCCGTTCTTGCCTTCTCTCTCCTGCCCGCTGCTGCTGCTTCCCTCCTCTCTCTCTCTCTCTCTCTCTCTCTCTCTCTCTCTCATCCTCGGCGCGCGTCTTTGATTGCTCGCTTCGTCGTGCGAATCGGCAGCCACCACAGACTAATTGAGCGTAATGCCCCCCCCCACCCCCATCTCCCCGCCTCGTCGACATTGCTATCTCGCGCCTTTGAATGAGTATGACTGACAGACAGTCGCATAACTTTGCGATACACCGCTGCGCTCCGCCGCTCCGCTGTGCGGTCACGACCGCCGTCGCAGTCGCCGCGTCGCTGACGTCGCTTTTTGTCTGCGGACGACGCGCGTCGGCGCCGAGTCAAAGTAAGAAGTCGCGGTGCGACGACGGCTGTGCGACCGGCGCCGCGCCGCTGGCGGTGGCCGTGGCTGCAGCCGTGGCGGGGCCGCGAGCCACCACAAGCTCGTCACGGCATTTTTCGAACGCCGCAACGCTACCAACTCGAATAATTTCGCTTCCACTTTTCAGAGCTCGAATTTTTTAAAAATTTCAAATTTTTTAGATCTCAAAATTTTTAAATCTCAATTTTTTTTTAGATCTCAAATTTGTAAATCTCAATTTTTTTAAATTTGTAATATTTAGAGACAATCTTTTATTAGAAATTCCTTTTTTTTTATGCGAGGCAGGCGGGGCGTGGGCTCTGGATTGTTTCTAATCCCGGTGAGTTGCCCGCGCTGCCGCCCGCCGCGCGCGCTCACAGTCAGCCGGGGTGATCGACGGGGGCCTCGGAGGGGGCGGCCGACGCGGACCCCTCCGGGAGGTACGTGGGTCTGGCGGCGGCGGCGGCGGCGGCGGCGGCCAGCGTCGGGGCGGAGGCTCGTCTGATGTAATCTCCAGCACTGCTATGTGGCGCGCGGAGAACGACCGCCGCCTTACCAGGAAACAGGGGGGAGAGCGTGGGGCCGCCGGGTCGTGCGTCTGATGAGTCGAACCCTGGCGGGGGCTGCGGGGGCTGCGGGGGCTGCGGGGGCGCCAAGTCCGACACTTGGCGGCCTTAAGCCGGACGCATATCGGCACGCGTCCGTCTCGCACGACGGCCACCGCACAGCCAAACGCGGCTAAACCGACGTCGGCCGGCTCTTAGAATCTCTCTCTCTCTCTCTCTCTCTCTCTCTCTCTCTCTCTCTCTCTCTCTCTCTCTCTCTCTCTCTCACACACACACACACACACACACACTCTGCCGGAAGGCGCCCGCGGACCGTCGATACACCGTGAGAAAACCTCTTATCAAATCCAAAAACTGCGGTTTTACATGCAACATTTTCTTTAACCCGAACTAACTGGTCCTGCATCCATGAACTTTGACGTTTCGTGTTTTTTGGAAATATCCAAACTTTTTTTTGGAAATTTTCAAACAACGATCAAGGAAAATTTGGATTTTTAAAAATATATATAAATTTGGTTATAGAATCGCCTTTTGGGGTGGCAAAACAGAGAGCAGCACGAGTCGCTGACCAGACTGCACCCCCGTGACCGCCGGTGACCGCAGCCGCGGCCACGGCCGTGACCCCGTGACCCCCCAGACAGGCACGAGGCAGTCACGGTGCGCACTGCCGCACGTAACGCTCCACACCACCGGCGCGTAACAACATCCATCACCATTCACGTCCCCTCATCGACGTATCGATCGCTCGATCGTGGCGATTGTAGCGTTAATAAGAGCACACAAAAGGGGGCCCATGGGACGGAGGACCCCCTGGGCGACGGGTAGAGGCAATACAGAGTGGTAACGAGGGCACCGGTGCAGTGTTGGCTAGAGAGACGGTTCAAAACAAAATGTCAAATTGCGTTCGAGATTTGATTTTGATTTTTTTTTTGGGGGGGGGGGGAGGAGGAGGGGCGGCGGCGCAAGGGCATACAGCCGCAAAATGTGGTTGATGGGTATTTCTGCATGAACGTCAAAATAAAAATCGGCAGAATCCTTTTGTCGTTTTCACGCGAATTCCTCCGTTTTTTGTGTTTTTTTTTTGTTTTGAACTCCAAAATTGTGCAGACAGGGGCGCAAACGGTAACGCGATCCCCGTGCGGCGGCATCAGGCGTCAGCATGGCCGGGTGTAGCGCCCCCACACATAAGGAGCTTGCGTCCGTCATTGAATTGTCTCGGTCATCTCAGATCAGCTCCCGCTGCCCAGAGTCAATCACGGGCCCCTCCCCTCCGCCGCGGTCAGTCAATCACCCCCCCCCCCCCCCCCCTCTCTCTCTCTCTCTCTCTCTCTCTCTCTCTCTCTCTCTCTCTCTTCTCCCTCTCTCTCTCTCTCTCTCTCTCTCTCTCTCTCTCTCTCTCTTTCTTTCTTTCTCTCTCTCTTCCCCTTCTCCTCCCTTCTACTTTTTCTCACCCTCTGCGAGCGGGACAAAACCAAGCACTCTCAAACAAAGTCTTTCAATACTTGTTTCTTACCGTTTACCGTACTCCATGTAATAATGGCGTTTTTCGTGTCGTATTTCACTAACTTCATAGACATCCATGCGACATCGAGTAACATGTCGCGCGACGGGTAGAGAGCGAGAGGGGGCGACGGAAGGGAGGGTGGGAGTGAGGGAGAGCGGGATAGCCCCGCCGTTTCCGTTTTTACGCCCCAGGCGGACCCGGGGACAGCCGTCCGCTTCTTTTGTGTCTGAGGGGGAGGAGACGATCCAGGGGCGGATCTTAATTAGCGAACTCTTACAAGCCGCAGCGGGGCGAGCACCGTGTGTCGGATCACACCGCTTTGATGGCGTGATAAAGAGACGGCAGTGGCGATCTGCACTGCACGGCGGAGTGAGAGAGACGCGGGACGCCCTATTTGACTGTGGTAGTGTGAGCGAGATAGATGCCCGACGTCCCGTCCCCTCTCTCTCTCTCTCTCTCTCTCTCGCACTCGCGTACACAGGCAGGTACTCGTCGCCTCGGTCGCCGCCGCCTCTCGCAGCTCCCACACGACACTTTTCCCAATTTGTCAAACCGACGAGGCCCGAAACAAATTCTCGCGTTTGGTAGCGCTTTGTCAGGCGCTGCTTGAGGAGCCGACGCCCGTCCTGCTCTCCCTCTAAACGTCCACTGCCACGGACACACTGTAAAAATTAGTTTGTCGGAAAACTTACAGATAGCAGTAAGTGTTAAAAGTTGTCCTACTTGTAAATTCCAAACAAACCTTCAAATTAAAAGAAAATTACTTAGGACCGTTCTCAAGGATTTTAAAACTGCATCTCGCCGATCATTCGTTCTGGTGCAAAATGTGCGCGTTAAAAGTTGGGAAAATCTTCACGGCGATAGCGGTCTACTTGTAAATTCCAAAGTGAGTGCGAGAGAGACGGCAGACGCTCGGGTGCGGCGGTCGCGACAGGTGCGGGCAGAGCGGGCAGCAGGGCAGGGTGTTCCCCGGGTGCACCCGGCGGCGGCGGCTCCAGCCGAGCCCCCCGTCAACCGGGAGCCGAGGAAGACATCGCCGTCGTCTGACTGGAGGCCGCGGGGGATGCATAGTGCATGACCGCGGCGGCCAAGGAAGTCATGAAGCACGGAGGGGGAGCGGGAAGGGTGACGAAGCCGCGCGGCGGGGAGGGAGGGGGAGAAGGGACAGCCGTAAAATGTTTCCATTAATTACAGGAGACAATATCTAGCCGAGGCGGCGGGCACGTCGCGTCTAGCTAGACAGCTCCGAGGGAGGGAAGGAGGGAGGGAAGGAGGGAGGGAGGGCCGCCGTGGCCGCGAGACACCGGAGCGCAGTCAGCCCGAATGTCGGCCGTGCGCCGCGCTCGCCGCGGAACACTGCGACAGGCAGGTGCAATTTGCATTAGACTTGCAAGTCTGCAGCAGCCGCTGCAGTCCGCCAGACTCCCCATCGTTGTCGCGGCCCCTTGGCGGTGGTGTCGCCCGCCGGGAGACGTCAGGGGGCCCCGCCAGGCCCCGCCAGGCCCCGCCAGGCCCGCCGCCGCTGCTGCTTGTCAGAGGTGCGCGGCCACCGTCGGCCGGGAAGTCGCACGGAGAACTGCCCCCGCACTTTACGTCGCAGACATTACTCAGCGAATCACCATCGTACTCTCTGATTTCGCTTCGGTTTTGTTCCAGAAACAGGGGGGGGGGGGGGGGGACCAGTTTTGTCCTTTCCGTTTCGGGTCGTTAAAAATGTTGCACCACTCGGTCACAGCGATGCACCATTTTTTTTTGCACTCCTCAATCATAGACGAGCTGTACCAAAGGGTCTCTCTCTCTCTCTCTCTCTCTCTCTCTCTCTCTCTCTCTCTCTCTCTCTCTCTCTCTCTCTCTCTCTCTCTCTCTCTCTCTCCCCTCCCCGCCTTCTCACATGTTACATTACGTGCCCCCACCCCTCCCGATGTTGTCACCGTCTCACCGCCGTATGTCTTCCGGCCCTGCCATCCACACACACACACACACACACACACACACACGAAATTAATGTTTTCACACACAAGATGAAATCTTTTACACTCGGTGAGGGCGGCGTTCTTCCTGTTCCTTTCTGTCCGCGGCTCCGCGGCCCGGCTACGCCTTGGCAGGCCAGACCCCAGAAATGTCTCATAACGTTTACAGAGGGGGACTGTAGGCGCGGGCGGTGCCGCCTCTGAGCGCAGCCTCAGCCGCCGCGGAGTTTAAGTTTCTTAATCGGATCTGGGCTGATCGCCTCTGCTGCTCTGCTTCGGAACCGAACGCGGCGCAGTGGCATTCCTCTACGGGTGTTGTGTGTGTGTGTGTGAGGGGCGGCGGCGGCAGGGGGCGTCAACAAAACTATTAAGCTCCGATGCTAAGCGAATTCTGTGACTGTGACGCAGCCCTCGGGTGTCCGCCACGCTGCATTCCTTTTGGGTGCCCCATTAGGCGCAGTCCTTGTACGAGGTGTCCCCGCACTCGTACCCGTGAGCGCGGCCCTGACGCGTGGGCCCCCCCTAGCAGACGACACGCACTCTGACGGCGGCGCGGCGGCTCTATTCAAATCACTTCGTGGTTCATTGCCTCTGCCCTTTGGCAGCCTGTCTCGGGGCGCCGCCGCCTCTCCCTCGGGGACCGTAACACTTCAAATCGCAAGCTGGCTCCGACGGATGCATGGAACATCTCTCTCTCTCTCTCTCTCTCTCTCTCTCTCTCTCTCTCTCTCTCTCTCTCTCTCTCTCTCTCTCTCTCTCTCTCTCTCTCTCTCTCTCTCTCTCTCTTCTCTTCTGCAGATCTGGAAAAATAAAAAGCAAAGAGTGTGAGAGGTGGGGTGGGGGTGGCGGGGTAATTCCTCCCTCCTGCTTGCACCTCTGAACACCGAAATCCTGTGCATGTTATCCTCCCTGGAATGTCTGCGGCAGGAGAGGGGCATGGGGTGGCCGACGTGGGGGAAGGGAGGGGAGGGGGGGGGGCGAGGTCCACGGGCGTGGTCCTGGCCGGCACGGCCTCTAGCCCGGCCTCTAGCCCGGCCTAGCCTGGGCCCGGCCGGTTGGTCCCGGCCAGGGGCGCGTCATGCTCCACTGGATATCACACTCGTAAACGGATCATCTCACTACATTCATCCCGAACCTGCTCCCGTCCCCACCCCTCCTCCTCCCGAACACGCACCCTCCTGGCATGAGAGAGAGAGAGAGAGAGAGAGAGAGAGAGAGAGAGAGAGAAGGGGAGGGAGCAGCCGCGTATACGTGGCGTGGTTTTTCAGAAACATCTCTGTTAACTTAACTTTCTTTTGCATTTCTTCCTAGGCATTTGCTGTGACTGGCATGTTGCACGCGCAGTCTAGGTCACGTTACAAATTGGTAGTCAATGTTGTTTAAAAAAAAAACTTCTATATTTTTTTCAATTGGTATGGCTCATTTGGCGACAGTATGTATGACTAGATCAAAAGTCACCTCCCTCTGAGGGTCTCCTGTCTCTCTCGCACACACACACCCTCTCTCTCTCTCTTTCACACACACACACACTCTCACTGTCTCTCTCACACGACAGAGGCGCCACCGAGTGGAAAGATTACCTCCTAGTGGGCCGCAGATAATGGCCCGCCGGTCCTTCCCCTGGCAGATCCCTGCCCTGCTGCCCCGCTTACGGTGGGAGGGGGCGGAAGGGCGAGCGCCCCCCCCCCCCCCCCCCCGAGAAGCAGGCCAAAGGGATGTCCGTGCCCCGGATCCAATCGGCGGGGGGCCGCAGGGGGGCGTAGCGCTGCGTGGCGTGGCGCCCGCGCCGCCCCCGCGCGCCCCCGCGCCCCCCGCGCCGCCCCCGCCCTTGCTGTCGTGCTTGTCAGCCTCCGCGAGGCTCCGCCAGCCCCGCCAGGGCTTCGCGGCCGCTGAGCCGAGCCGATGCGCCCCACCCGCGTGATTGGCGGCGCTGGACGTAAAGCTGGCCAATCGGATCAGGCGGCCAGCGGCCAGCGACCGCCCCCGCGGCGGCGGCAGCGCCCCCCCCCCCCCCCCCCCCCCTCGTCGGGCAGCCCGCAGTCCAGCGGGGGCGGCCGGCCGGACTGGGGCCTCTGGCTGCCGGGGGCTGCCACACAGCACGCAGTGTCTTAGCGCAGCCCGCGCATCAGTGGAGCGAGCACGCCCCCTCAAGAGTGAGGCGGGGCGGACCGACAGAGGGGCGCCGCCGCTTCCGCGGGCATTTTTATTTACGTCCGCTCCGGGCAGCGCGCGGCGGCACGGCGCGTCGTACTCCGCCCAGTTTCCACCCCCGCTGCCGCCGCCGCCCGCCCAGCCCGCCCCGCCAGCCCGCCGCCCCCGGCCCGCGAATCTTTTCATGCTGATGACACATAAATGAATAGCTTGATAATAAATGATGGTCTGAATGGCTGGTGGCGCGGCGGCGGCGCTCGGCGTGTCTGAGTGAGCCGTCGTCTCGGTTCTCGGTCTCCCCGCCTCCTGCCCGCCCGCCCGCCCGCCTGCCACACTGAGCACCCCGGCGGCGCCCTCCTCGCCGGCCCGCGGGCATCCGCGGCCCGGCGCGTGTGAGAAACGCGCCGCGACACCCGACAAAACATAGATTTCAAAGCGGCGCATCGCCGTGGCACTCCACGAGAGTGAGCGGAGCAGGCGCGCCGAGCCGATAGAAATCGGATCCGCGGCGGCAGGGAGGCCGACCGAGGCCGACGGCCCGCGGACGCGTCACATGCGGACGGCGAGTAGTGTCGGGGCCGCGCGGAGGGGGGGAGCGCCTTGCGCCGCGCCCGCCGCCGCCGCCCCCCGCGCTCTGAATTTTTCATATCGGGTCGCGTCGGTAAGTGCGTCCGTGCCAGCCCGCCAGCCCGCGCGCCGCGCCTCTGGAGACTGTGCCACTTTTCCCTTCCCTTTGTGACAAACTCTGGTGGTTAATTAAACGTCACTAATTTTTGTTGACGAGGTCCCGGCCGTGCCGCGGCCCCCCTCTCCTCCTCCTCCTGCCCGGGCCGGATGCAGTCTCATGGGGTGACGGGTGAGGGGTGAGGGGTGCGGAGGCAGCGAGGGGGTGGCTGAGCAGTGCTGAGCAGCCGCGCACCAGCCAACCAGATCGGGGGTCAATTGCGCCCAGTTGTGAGGTTGTGAGCGTCAGCTCGGCGCGGAGGTCGCCGCGCCACGGCTTCGCAACTGTCGTGGCTGTCTGTAAGCGTACCTGCGCATAACCATGTACGACTGTTCGCAGTCGCTCCGGCTCCGCTGGCTGCGGCTCGCGCCCAGGAGGTGGGCAGCCCATCGGGCACGCGGAGCAGCCCCGGCCTGTATGCCTCGCAGGTTCTGCTGAACACCCGTGTGTGGACCGTAGATTGTACCACGTCTGTGATCACCGTGTCCGTGACCACCACGTCTTCGTGACACCAACCTCAGCGGGCCGTCAACAAGTTTCCGGACGTCTCGCCTCGCCACGCCCCGCCTTCAACGTCTGTCGAGCGGAGGAATCAACTTTCTCGGGGGGGGGGGGGGGGGTTACAGAGCAGGGGTAGTTTCCCTCAGTCACGATTTGCAGCGCTGTATCCTAGGGGGATGGGCGGAGGGGGGGGGGCGATAAAAGACAGGACAACTGCTGTGAAATGAACGAGATAATTGGTGGGGAAGGTGACGGTGAAGGGTGGAAGGTGAAATGTGAAAGGGCTCGAGCAACGACATCTGAGCAGCTGCGCAGCCACGGGGCCCTAACACCAAGTATAAAACAATTTCTCTTTTGTTTTACGGGGGGGGGGGGGAATGATCATATTCGTCATCTGATTTGCAATTCCCTGTTCTCTCTCTCTCTCTCTCTCTCTCTCTCTCTCTCTCTCTCTCTCGCTCACTCCCTGTGCGAGGGGAACCCTCTGAGGGCAGAGGACACATGCCGGCGTGTTTGCCAGCCCGGTCCCCACATCCACATGAGGACGTGCTGACGCAGGCCCGGGGCTGCCGGAGCCTGGGGCTGCTTGGGGCCCGGCCGTGCGGCCCACCCTGATGTGGTTGATGACGCGACGCGAAGCCGCGCCGCGCCGCGAGGGGTGGAAAAGACTGGAGCACTTGCCCCCACTTCTTCCGGGGTCTGCTGCTGGGGCGAGCATGGGTTTCATCCCCTTTTCTCCCACTCTAACAGTTAATTTTCTCTGACATGTGCAGGTTCCGAACGTGCCTCAAAGTGGCTGGGAACGGCCCCGCCAACCTGGTCGGCAAGCTGTTCTTCAACGTGGTGCAAACCAAGTGCTTCGTGCTGAAGCCGAAGAAGGTGTGCCTAAAGACGTCGTGGTGGGGGAAGTGCATCAAGTGGCAGGTGAAGAAGCAGGCCCACCTCCGGGACAACACGCCGTACTAGGCCGGGTCCCGGGTTCGACTCCCGGTAGAGTTTTGTTAATTCAATGAGAGGGCAGGGCGTGGAATGCCCTTGCTGACCATGGGAGAGTGAATGCGGATGTGGCATCGGCCTAAGCCACCTTCTTCAGGAAAAGGCAGCCAACAAAAATATCGCCAAAATGTGTTGTTTTTTTGTCATTCATTTTAAAAATTGAGGATGATCCTTGTGTTAGGCATCAGCCCCCCCCCCCCCTTTTTGTAGTCCAATGTTGTACATATTTTGTATTTATGTAATTATGACTGAGTGTAGAATTATCTGTGTGTTTTGGTATGAATGGAACTATGTGTGCTTGACATTGAATATTGGGTACTTATGGTTGAGATTTAAAAAAAAAAAGAAGAACAGTATTTACAAAGGACTCTGAGTAGAATTCTTGGTGGAAACATTTTAGAAATGAACTAAACAACACGTGGTCTTAAACTGTGTTCACGGTGAAATTGATAAGAGTTTAATTTATTTCCCACTTTCGTTTTATGAAGATTGACAGTGAGAGAATATCAAATAATATTAATTTATACTGTGTACATACTTTAATCTGGACGTATTTAGCAGTAATGGGGCAATTCAGATTACTGAGTGCTTATTGTTCCACCAGTCTAGTCCTTGTTTGCATGACAAAACCACCACACCATGAAAACCATAAGCTCTCCTCTAGATGAACTGCTGGCTCCATTCTGTATTGAACTTACAAAGAATAATAGTATGCAAACACCCATACTCTTCAAAATAGTAATATCAAATTCACTGTAGGTTTGCTGAATCGTGATTTTATATCTGTGGGTGCCACACAGGTGTCTCCCAAATAGAGGAGTTATGTTGAGCCAATATTTATTAAATGGCTCAAGAAACATTACTTCAAAATTGTATACAATTTTTCAATCTATTTTAAAAATACTCAATGTTCGTCTGCGGCGCTAAGAGATGGATGAAGAATCAGTATTATTGTACGCTCGGGCCTTGAGAGCCTCAAACAGAGAAGCAAACCTTTGACGTTGGAAATGACAATAATATTCGATAAAGCGGGTATATTCTTTACTATATGACAATATAGGAGTTTACAGCCCGTTTTCAGGGAATCGCCTGTACATATTAAAGTAAGATTACAAGTCATGGAATGCAGATCAGCCACCCGATCCTTTAATCCCAAACTACCACATTTACAAGGTTATTAGCTGCACCTGAATTCCGAATTTTACAGGTCCTAGAACCATGGCCCAGCTTCCCTTGAAATCGGGGTGCGGCTGAATATCGTGTAAGCGTGGTACCTATAGATTCCAACTTAGTTATAAGTGTAGCGTAGACTTTTCATAGCAGAAACTCTAGTTCTCCTCAGGTGTGTTCACTGAAGGCAATTTGACCGAGCTGCATTCCACAGTTCTGATATCTTGCAAAAAAATTAAATTGAAAACAACTCCTGGTGGCTGGAGAAATGCATCGTTAGTGAGCCCTTCCCCAAGGGAAAGCTCACAGGTAAATGTGATACTGGAAGCGGGTCTGCTTTGGTGCAGTCCCTCTTCTTCCTAATGTATTTATGGTTAAAGAATTTATACTAAGTATTATACTTTGCGTCGTTGCCAAAATCCCAAATGTCTAATTTATGGTTGTTATTGTATGTTATTTGTAATTATGTCTCCTACGCAAGATGCGACAGTACAATCCCTACTATTTTTCTGTTGAAGCGCAATATCCCGTGTAGAATGTAATGTGGCCTGTTTACACTAGTATACAGACTTTTGTATTGTAAATAAATACTGACCGAACCTACCACAATACGGTCTTATTCCTTTACTTGCATACACTATAAAGGGGACAAATAAAGATTGAACGATTATGTAGAAGATATGCTAATTTATTTGCACACAATAAAAATAGCACTTCTGCCAGCACACACTGCCTAGAACTTACTTCCCTCCCACAAATCTGCTGCAACAGCAAACAAAAAACAGAGGGCAATTCCATGAATGGCATTTGTACTTATTAAGAAACTCACGTCAATTTTTTATTATAAAAACAAAAAATAAAACAATAACAATTGTCTAGGAAATGTGTTATACAGATGCCTTTCACATCCTACAATTTCAATAACACAAATCAAAATAAGTTAATGCTGCTCTTTTTAAAAAAAGTTACTTTGGTAAAAAACCAAATAGTAATTATAGTAAAAGAAACTAAACAATATATGTGATACATTGTGATATTTGTGATACATGAGATATACACCACGGTGATGTATTTGGAGGTAGAAACTATGTCTACATGACAATTCAGCCAATCAATTTCCTTCACGAGATCTATTTTCGAGAGTTACATAATTATAAAAGACTTTAGGTTTCAATACATGATTAAGATAATGAAAAAGATGACAAAACGCAAACAGAATTGTGAGTTACACGCTGACATTGTAGGGTATATTTGCCGCCTTCAAAATTTCAATAGCACAATTCTTCTTGGCCTCTTTTTTGTTTCTTGCTGCAAAATTAGAATTTCAAATTTAGATCCACATAAAATACAGGATGGCAAGAACATTTTGTTCTGGATCATGAACACTCCCTACCTGTCCCGGTGTATTGAACACCATTTACTGTGGCACCGATGCAGAATGTGAGATGAGGCGCATGCCCCTCTCTTGAGATTTCGCTGAATAATGTGCCAGGATAAAGTCGGCCCACAAGAGTAACTGGGTGCAATGTTTCAGGGTTGTCTGGGATGTTTCCTTTCATCGGTGCAGTTGCTGGTTTTGATCCCTAAAAGAAAATTTAATAATGTAGGGATACATATAATGGAAGGTTCACAAAGGATTAAAAATCAATGAACGACACTTACAGCAACTTTAGGGATTGGTTTAGGAGTCAACTGGGGAGAAGAAATGGATGGGGGAATATTGGTGCCCTGTGCCTTCCAGTCAGCAAACAGTTTAAATAAAGCAAAGGATGCCAGGCTTCCCCATGGCACTTCATCTTCAGGAATTGGCCTCCTACCATTGATTGATCCCTTCTCAGACACATCATCACCACTTGCAGTATCCATATCTTCTTCAACTGCTACAACTCACAAAACACCAAAGTAAGTTCAAGGCATTCTTAAGTGAATATCACACTGATCTGCTTAAGCCACAAAATAAGAAAAGCAAAGGCTATGAATTCAATTCCTTCAAGTGAAATTGAAGAGATATTACAAGACTAACCTTCAGCTGAGGCAGAAGTGGCCCTTTTAATACCTGACTCCGTTATTTTCTTCAAAATTAAACCTTTGACGGCCAATTCTGCAGCGGCCGCTTTTGCTGCCGCTTTGGAAGAGCCTTCACCAGTGTAAGTAGCTCCATCAACCTGAAAAAATAAATTGCATATAATAGGTGGATGGAAGAAAACAAAGAAAACTAGAATTGCAAATTGTAATAACTTACATTAATCTTAACAGTGTAAACCAACTGACTAAATGCATTCATTTGCTCATCTGCTTCAAATGAAATACCTGGTTGCAGTTCATTCAAAACCATTATGGCATTTTTGGGAATCAAAAGCTTCCTGAACCTTGCATTTTGGCGACGTCTCTTCAGAAGTTTGTTAACTTTGACTAGAAAAATAATTTGAAAAGGAAATTAAGACACCTGATCCTACTTTAAAACCAAAACTTGTATGAAGGATGCAAAAAGTTGATCTCACATGTTGCGGCCTTGTGTTTTTTCCAGGGTTTGAAATCTGCTGCATCAGTAGGCACTGTGTCCACATCAGACCCACCAGCCGCAACTTGTGACTGGGGTTGAGTTTGAGGCGTAGCCTGAGCAGACACCGGTAGTTGATGGGTGATAACCGTTGGTGTCATAGGGCCGGGCTTGACAGGTGTTACTGGTTCCGTCTTCACCACTGACTGCTGCTGGATCTTGAACTAGCCGACAGACAAGGGGAGGAGAGGGCATAGGCCCGCCACCACCAGTCATAAACTAGCCCTAGGCCAGACCCACTTGTGCCCCATCCCGCTACACCTTCTAGCACGAGACAACCAGCAATCCTTCGCTTTGAGAGCTTCTTAAAAAAGCTTCATTAAAAATAAATAATAAAATTCTTCCAAAAACTGTGAACCACAGAAAAGCCTCTCATAAGAACCACTGGTGTTGTCAAGCAACAGAAAATGTGGGATGTTCAAGGCATGGTTGCAGGATTCGCCAGAATCCATGACTTACTGAGTGCTGTGTGAAACAGTGCCACCACAAGAAACATGACAGAACCAGCGCTTGCGATTAGTGCAAGTCCTGGCCTGTCTTGAATCTATCTTCAGTGGACACATGTTAATACATCATTACAGAAAATTAGGGAGGCGAAACCTTTGTACCTAGATATAGGGGATATGAACTGAGTCAGACCAAGAGCATAGTATAGCGGCAACTCAAAGTCATTGTCCTAGGGAGGGCAACAGAATCATGCAGTATGAATATAACATCATAACACACAGCATGGTTACAGGTAAAAGAGTAACAAAATTTGAGAAAGCGATGAAATTGAGGCAAAACTTACAGTATGATTTATCAATAACATACTACTGAACTTAATTACAACGCACACAAGGTTGGTTCAAAAATGACTCAATTTTCCATTTGTTTTAAAACACATTCAAATTAGACTTAGTTGACAACCATGCAAAGTTACTGAGAGTTAAAACTACAATCCACCTCACCTGTTGAGGTGTTGTCTGCTGTTGCATCTGCATTTGTTGTGGTGGCAAGGGCGAAGTGGCTCCCGGTGGTGACGGCTGCGTCTGAACAAACTGCTGGAATTGCTGCTGGTAGGCTGGATTTGGTTGTTGTCGAGGCGTCTGATGGTATGTCAGCTGTGTCTGTTGACGGCCTGCAAAAACGTTCCGGTACGAATTTGAGTTCATTAATTTGATGGAATGTTACGTGGGTAGTTCATATGGACACAAAACGGTCTGGTTTGGAATAATGAGAAGAGACCTCACAGAGATACTATCTTTTCGTATTCTCCTCGTCTTTTTCACCTTAAAAAAAAAAAAAAAAAAAAACCACACAATTGCTGTGGGACAAAAAATGAAGAATATTTATTTAGAGACCCTCTACTGTTGCTGGTGGTGCCCTTCCGTCTAATTGAAATAGAGAAAAGGAGAAACCCTCGCTGCTGATGCAGCACACGGCGGGCCTTTCACCAAGCTTTGAGATTTTGACCAAATCTACGTTGTGTGTGAAAAACGCGAATGACAACAGATGTCGAAAACCGTAATCGAGGGTTGCGGCTGCTGTGCATACCTGCCTGCCGACCGGACCGTGTTACGAACGACATGTCGCCGCGACTAACGGAGCTCCAGCCGAAGACAGCAATTCGTTGACAGCTATCTGCTCCTGGCCTGCGAGAACGTTTTCCTTCTCCTATACACAGTACTCCCGTCTTGTCACCGGCTGAGAAAACGAACCGCTCTCGAAGAAAAATGGACGCCTTTCGGCTTGGGGCTAACAGGGAGGGGGAAAGGGGTAGTTAAAAATCGATGGCGGGCGGATGATGGACCTGGTACGAAACGAAATTTATTTAACTCCTGAAATCACGAAAAAATGCCTCTTCACTTGTACTTCATAAAAATCCGAGGATAAATTATCACGAGTGAACAAAATCATGTGAAATTTCAAGAGAAAACTATTACTCGGTGACTTCTTGTAACTTTTGCCTGTTTGTTTTCGAAAACCGAAAACAAAGCAGACATGAAAAGAAGGGCGAAGAAATAAAGAAGCAGATCCAAGCAGATCTCGATTTGCTTTCGAGCTCTTGGCCGTCCGAAGAAGCCGAAACCAAACTTCATATTTGGAGGTAGTTTACTGTAATGTATTTGGGATTTTCTAATAAATTGTGTTTTCATTGCTTCTGAATGACTTGGAAGAGCCGCTGGTGTCCGCACGACATACGCCATAACCCTCCGACCCAGTCCCAGATATCTACTTTGCACCCTTGTTGGTTTGTCGGTCATTCGCTATTTTCGCTTGGCGAAGGAGCAATTTAGCTTGAGAAGAGTCTATCACACTCTATTTTGTGGACACATTATTGAAGCCATCAAGGGAAATTCCTTGTGACGTATTTCCCTGGAATGTAGTGTTTTAACTAACGTCGATTGTGGTCCATGTTTACGTCACATTGTAGGTTAGAGCTACCGCGATCAACGGCATCGGCCAGGAAGATACACTACGCTCTGTGGAAATTCGGAACATATAAGTTTCAATTGCCTCTTAAAGCATCGGTGCTGCCACCTCCGCGTCTAGTTTGCTAACGTTTGCTGTGTCACAGTGGTGTTAGTCCTCTACCCTTAACTTACTGCCACTTTCACTCATCAAGTTGACTTATTGTAAGTTTCAAGTCCCTCAAACATTTGTTCTGTTGACTTGATCTTTGTGGCGCCATTGCTTAGCATCTATCATATGTGTTACCATTTGATATGAGCATTACTATCCTCTTTTCTTTCCTAGGTGCAGTTTCTGAATTGTAAACATGGATTTCTTGGACTCGGAGGCTGAGGAGAGTGATGTAAGTCTCGCTTGTTGTAGTTGTCAATCTCACAAGATACATTTATAAAACTTGTCTTTCACTTTCACTTTGTCCCCTTTTTTTTCTTTTCTCGCTCTGTTCTCTAGGATGAAGAATTTGTGAGCAAGAAAAAGGCAGACAAACAAAGGACAAAGATAGATAGTGATGATGATGATGACGATGATGGCAAGTAGAAACTTTCTTCCTTTTATATTTGTCATAGTCCTATTATTTTACCTATGATTACATCACTGCGCAAATCTGAAGCAGTTGGCTTGCAGTCTTATGACTCAATGTCATGTGGACTCGTCAGCTGAAATGTTTTGCTTTGTTGAAATTTTATGAGGTTGCCTTGTGGGTACTTAGGAAAGGTGTAAACTTTGTATAGACAGAGTAGCTAACCACTGCATTTCCTTTCTTTTTAATCTAAAGATGACGGAGACGGCGAAGACCTAAAGGACCTCATAGATGACAATCCAATAGAAGACAGTGGGGATGAATCAGATGCATCAGAGGGCTCCAAGAAAAGGAAAAAGAGTGACGATGAAGATGATTTGGATGATCGACTTGAAGATGAAGATTATGACTTGCTGGAGGAGAATTTGGGTGTAAAAGTAGAAAGGAAGGCATGTTGACTCTTTTTTTAAAGCCATGCACTTTTGGAATAAATCCATCCTAGCTTTCTAATCAATTGTTTCAAATTTCAGAAGCGATTCAAACGTCTTAAGAGAATAGAGGCTGAAGAGTCTGAAGATGAGCAAGATGAAGGAAGGGGGGACGAAAGAGAGGCTGTTGCAAATGAGCTTTTTGACCGTGGATCAGACAATGTAAGCATAATGTACATAATGTATGTGACCGTCAGTCTTTGAAGCTGCTAATGTTATTTGTTTTCTAGTCGCTGGTTTTTCTTTTGTGTGTGAACATTTTTTTTCCTCTGATTTTTTCTTGTTTATGTTTTTGTGGATTGTTACTAAACCCTTTTTTTTTCTGTGTGTGTGTGTCTCTTGTTGACCCAGGAACTGGATGACAGGGTTAGTACACTAATTCTCTCACGTTTTCTACAGTGAAACCCACTCATATCAAACTCTAGAGGTCAATTTAAAGAAAGTTCAATAAAAGTGGGGATTTTACCGGTCAACTGGATAGCCTTAAGATTTGAAAGGAACCAAAATAAAATGTTTGATACAGGCGGAGATTCTTTATGTTTGATATAAGTGGGTTTTGCAGTATATTATTGTTATTCTCTTTTGCTTTTGTATATATGAACTCTTGTCAATTTTTTAAAAAAATGTGTTACTTCTTTATGAAGGTGTGCGTTGACTACTTCTCTCTCTCTCTCTCTCCCCAAAAAATGCTCGATGCACTCGTAACTTCATAGGACTGTGTTTTGTAGGAAGAAGATAGATCATCGGAACGCCGTGATCGTGATGAGACTGTAGGAGATTACGATGAAGACGGAGAAGATGATGAATCAGATGCAGATGATTTTATTGTAGATGATCAAGGGCGTCCTATCACAGAGAAACGCAAAAAGCGTAAGCCTATATTTACTGATGCGTGAGTATTGTGTATGAATTTTAACTTTTGAGTGATATGGAAGAATATGTATTCTTAATAACAATGCAATATACTTTTTTTCTTTGTCTCTGTAGTGCTCTCCAGGAGGCACAGGATATTTTTGGTGTTGATTTTGATTATGAAGAGTTTGATAAGTATGATCAAGAGGAGGAGGAGTATGAAGAGGATGAAGATTACCAGGATGAGGAAGATGCCGAAAGGAGGTATATCTAGTGCATTTCTTCTTGGCAGTGCACTCTAATTATTGTAGCGTTATCTTCTAGTTTTTTCATGATTTTTTTTCTATTTACAGGAGAAAAGCAAAGAAAAAAGCTTCAAAGAAAACATCTAAGAAATCTATCTTTGAAATATATGAACCCAGTGAACTCAAAAGAGGTCATTTTACAGACCTGGATAATCAAGTAAGTTTCACACTTTAAAATTCTTATAAATAAATTAACTATTTTCTTACTCCATACACACTTATTTGTTTTGAATTTTCGCTGGTTCCCTACAGATTAGAAATACAGATATTCCTGAAAGAATGCAGCTCAGAGATACACCTGTCACTCCTGCTGAATCAGATGATGTACTTGAAGAAGAAGCTAATTGGATTTACAAGCAAGCATTTTGTAAACCTACTATTTCAACACAGGTTTGTTTTAATGTGCAATAGAAATTTCCTTACATACGGTATATGCGGTTTGCAGTTGTGCTTATCTAACATATATTTTAACTACCTGCAGACTGGTCTAAACTCTGACAGCGATAAAACACGCAAAGAACCATCATCAACAATTTACAAAATTAAAAAAGCCCTAGACTTTATGCGAAATCAGAGCTTGGAGGTACCCTTTATTGCCTTCTACAGGAAGGAATATGTGTCCCCAGAATTGACTCTGAGTGATCTATGGAAGGTTTACAAATTTGATGAAAAGGTATGTTTGTCTGCATCAACTCTTTTTTTCTTTTTTTCTCTCTTACATTTTAGTATCTTTCCTAATTATGTGGTCTTCGTCTTCAACTTTATTTTCAGTGGTGTCAGCTTTTGTCTAGGAAACAAACTCTTGTTAAGCTTTTTGAGAAAATGAGAGATTTTCAGGGAGAGCAACTTTCTAAAGATATCAATGCGGATATCCCTGAGGATGTGAGGGTCTTAACAGATGAGGACATTGACAGGTGTGTTTCTTAAATTATATTAAGAAACCCGGTTTAAGCCTTACATTTTCAGTTGTTTAACTGGTTTACTTTGTACTGTGAACAGGGTTCGTTTAGTGCAGACTCCAGAAGAACTTCGAGATGTGCACATCCACTTCCTGTTGTATTATGCCCATGAGGTGCCTGCCATGCAGGCTGCTATGAGGGCCAAGGAGAGACAGGAGCGCCAGCAGCGTCGGGAGGCACGGCGTAGCCGGCGAGAAAGGCGTAAGAAGAAAAAGACAATTGTCAATGATGATGGCGAAGAGGAGGAGGTCACTGATGAAGATGGGGAGGACGATGACGTTGATCCTGAAGATGAGGATGATGACGAGGAAGACGAGGATGAGGAACCTCAGGATCAGGTCAAACAGGCTGTCAGATCTGGACCATATAACATGTGCCGTAAAGCACGTTTGGCAGGATTTGCCAAGCGGTTTGGTCTCTCTCCAGAACAGTTTGCTGAAAATTTACGAGACAATTACCAAAGGCATGAAGTTGAGCAAGAAACAGCAGAGCCACTCAGCCTTGCCAAGGAGTACTTATCAGCGTAAGTTACAAATATGATTCCCCTTCTCTTTTCCTGGTGTTAACATTCCTTTTGTAATAAGTATGCCTCTTTTCATTTTTGTTGTGCAGTCAATTTTCAAACGCTGAGGAAGTAATGAAAGCTGTAAAGTACATGGTTGCTGCACAATTGTCAAGAGAACCACTGGTCAGGAAGTGTGTAAGAGAAGCACTTTTTGAGCGCTCAAAACTTGAAGTTGTTCCTACTAAAAAAGGAATCAAAGAGATTGATGAAAATCACCCCATTTATGGACTAAAATATCTTAAAGACAAGCCTGTTCGTGATTTAAGTAATGAGCAATTTTTGAAGCTTGTCATGGCAGAGGAAGAAAAAAATATAACAATCAACTTTTCAGATCAGATTGATGGCTTAACTACTGTTTCTTTCATTGAAGAAGCTAAGCAGTTGTATGTTAAAGTAAGTTTCTGAATGCCTTATGTAAGTGAGTGGCTCTTATTTCATTTCTTCTATAAGTACCCCTTTTCTGATTCAGGATGAATTCAGTAAACATGTTCAAGAGTGGAATGATGTCAGAGTTGAATGTGTTGAACTTGCTCTTCGTAAAATGTTAATTCCAGAATTGAGGAAAGAGCTTAAAAGTGTGCTAGTGAATGAGGCTAAAGACTGTGTATTGCGATCATGCTGTCGCCGTTTGTATAATTGGATTAAGGTAAAAAAATTTCATAGGGACATAAATTTTTTAGTCTGATTTTCGTTTCTTACATCTGCCGTCTCCAATCTTTGCTTTGATTTAGATTGCTCCATATAGTGTCGACTTTCCTGATGAAGATGAGGATGAGTGGGACACTTCTAAAGGGCTCCGAATCATGGGTGTTGCATATGTGCCTGACTTCTCTCAGGCTGCATTTGCATGCATGGTCGCCCCAGATGGAGAAGTTACTGACTATTTACGATTACCCAGTTTGCTGAAAAGACGCAATGGGTTCAGGGAGGATGACAAATTGCTGAAAGTAAGAGATGACCTTTTTTGTCCTGGTATAAATATGTATTAAAATTATGCAAAATACTAAAATTCTGAAACGTTCTTTTACTTAGGAAGCTGATCTTACAGCTCTGCGGAATTTTATTTCATCTAAGAAGCCACATGTGATTGCTGTGGGAGGTGAGAGCCGAGATGCATTGATGGTTGTTGAAGATCTTAAAAATGTTATCAAGGACTTGGTTGAAGATGATCAATTTCCATCCATCAATGTGGAGATCATAGACAATGACTTGGCCAAAATTTTTGCTAATTCTATCAAGGCGCAGGTACAGTGAGGCTTAGTGTTGATGAAATAATCTGTGCTCATTTGGAACTGCATTTTTCTACTTTCGTTGTTATTTTTGTTTTTTTCATAAGTGTTGTTTCAATTTTCCAGAATGAATTTAGGGATTACCCTCTTCTGCTCCGACAAGCAATTTCTCTTGCCCGCCGTTTACAGGATCCACTCATAGAGTATTCTCAGTTGTGTACAAGTGATGAAGAAATTTTATGTCTTCGGTTTCATCCCCTTCAGGTTTGTTTATGTCTATGTATTCACTGGGTGATATCACCAAATTCCCATTTCCTTTAGCTTTCTTCTAATGTAACATTCTTATCTTCAGGACCAAATAACTAAAGAAGATTTACTAGAAGCACTTTACTTGGAATTTGTTAATCGCACGAACGAAGTTGGTGTTGACATTAATGTAGCTGTTCAGACCGGTCAAACTGCAAATCTTGTCCAGTTTATTTGTGGACTTGGTCCTCGTAAGGGAACAGCACTTGTAAAGCTTTTGAAGCAGACAAATCAACGCTTAGAAAATCGTACTCAGCTGGTTACTTCATGTCACATGGGGCCCAAGGTTTTCATCAATTGTGCTGGGTTCATCCGGATTGATACAAACTCCCTTGGAGACAGGTAAGGCTTTCTTTTAATGCCTGTCCATATTCTAGACAAGATTTGACAATGTTTGTACTTTGTTGTGGACTGTCAGTACCTTACTTCATCTGTCTATGATTGCAGTACGGAAGCATATGTGGAAGTGCTTGATGGATCTCGTGTTCACCCTGAGGCTTATGAATGGGCTAGGAAAATGGCAGTTGATGCCTTAGAATATGATGATGAAGATGCCAACCCTGCTGGAGCATTAGAAGAAATATTGGATTCCCCTGAGAGATTAAAAGATTTAGATCTTGATGCCTTTGCTGAAGAATTGGAAAGACAAGGCTTCGGTAACAAGAGCATAACCTTGTATGATATTAGAAATGAACTCAACCATAGGTACAAGGACATGCGTACTCCGTTTTCCTCTCCAAACCCTGAAGAACTCTTTGATATATTGACAAAAGAAAGCCCTGAAACATTCTACATTGGTAAAATGATTCTGGCTACTGTTATTGGTATTCAGCACCGCAAACCCCAACATGAACAGCTTGACAATGCTAACCCAGTGCGTAATGATGAGACCGGTTTGTGGCAGTGTCCATTCTGTTTGAAGAATGATTTCCCAGAATTGTCTGAAGTCTGGAATCACTTCGATGCAGAGGCATGCCCTGGAAAGGCTGTTGGTGTGAAGTTACGGCTTGATAATGGTATTCAGGGTTATATTCATATCAAGAATTTGTCTGACAAACATGTGAATAACCCAGAAGAAAGAGTCAGAACCAGCCAGATTATTCATTGTCGCATCACTAAAATTGATGTAACTAGGTTTTCTGTTGAATGCACCTCCAAATCATCTGATCTCATGGATTCTAATCATGAATGGAGGTAAGTTGTAGATAAGTGTAAATTAGCTTTTCTTTACTTTGTGTATCCAGTCAATCAATAGCCATTATAATTTCCTCAGGCCATCAAAGGACCCGTATTATGATACCGATGCGGAAAACAAGGATAAGAAAACTGAGGAGGATGCAAAGAAGGCAAAGCAGCAGCACGCTTACATAAAGCGTGTTATTGTCCATCCTTCTTTCCACAATATATCTTTTAAAGAGGCAGAGAAACTAATGGCTGGTCTCGACCAAGGCGAATGTATTGTGAGACCATCAAGTAAGGTAAGGTGGCTGTGCATGTATGAAAAGGAAAAGGCACTACTCAAACTGTAAACAATATTTTATGTTGGGTGGCAACTTTGTTTATACTTAACTATTACGGTTTTGTGTGCTTATAGGGTGCTGATCATCTTACTGTCACTTGGAAAGTAGCTGATAACATATATCAACATATTGATGTTAGAGAAGAAGGCAAGGAAAATTCATTCTCACTTGGTCAATCTTTGTGGATTGGTTCAGATGAATTTGAAGATCTGGATGAAATTATCGCTAGACATGTTAATCCAATGGCGGCCCATGCTCGTGACCTTATCTCATTTAAATACTACCGAGATACAATGGGAGGCAAAAAGGATAAAGCTGAAGAAATTTTGAAAGATGAAAAACGGAGGAATCCCACTAAAATTCATTATGTGATGTCTGCATCTCAGGTAAGATCACTCTAGTACATAAATTCTGCACCTGACAGTTTTCCTCTGTTTCTAGAACTGTAATTTTTATTAATGAGTGCAAATTATTACAGTCCCTCCCAGGAAAATTCATGCTCTCATACATTGTGAATCGGTGCAGGCATGAGTATGTTACCGTAACACCTGAAGGATATCGGTTTAGACAACAAATGTTCGACAATCTTAATGCTCTGTTTAAGTGGTTTAAAGAACACTTCAGAGATCCTATTCCTGGGAGCACTCCAAGCACTCCACGTGGAGGAATGACGAGTCGCACTCCTTATCCTCCTATCACTCCCAGCCTGAACTTGGCCAGTAAGTCAATTTTATTTTTCTCTTTTTTTAGCAGCAGTGATGAAAATGCCGTAACATGTGAACTTATTTCGTTTCAGACATCCAGACATCTGATATCCAACGTGTAGCTCAAGCTCTGCCTTCGCACATGTTACACAGCTTGTCCCAGGTGGCAAGTCAGACGCCTCATTACTCCCACACTCCTGGTGTTTACGGGGCTGGCAGTGTGCACGGGTATCCCAACACGGTAAGTTTGTGATAATTTTCTTAGTGATTCCACCCGACGTGCACCGGTGTCGTAACGTGGTGTCGCTGTGCTCTCTTCCAGCCTTACACGCCGTCAGGACAGACCCCATTCATGACCCCGTACGCCACGCCCCACCACGCCACCACGACGCCGCGGTACGGCCAGCCCACCCCTACGGCCAGCGGCTTCCTGCATCCGGGGGCGGTGACGCCGGCCCAGTCGCAGTCCGCCCATCGCACCCCGTCGCACCGGCCCGGGCCCACCCCCACCCCGACCCCGACCCCGCACGGCCACCCACACGCCCCCCACGCACACAGTATGCGGCCGCCCCCGGGGGCTGTTCCAGGGGCGGGACCGGGGCCGGGGGACCCCTCGGACTGGAAGAAGGCAGCTGAGGCTTGGATGCGACAACAAGGAGGATCCAGCACACCAAGGCAAACGTAAGTTGACGTTTACCATTCCCCCGTGCGTAAAGTATGTTTTTAATGTAGGGCTTTAATTTATTATCTTCTTGTGTTCCAACAGTCCAGGAACAACACATGATGGTAGAAGATCTACGACTCCCAGATACGATAGTACACCTCGAGGGAGTCCATACGTACCTGGAGGAGGGAGTAAAACAAACACACCACGCTATGATGATGTTGGAACTCCTCGTAGTGATGTGTAAGTTGTTTGAATGTCATCTTCTCCGTGAACTGATTAAAATGTGCACACCAGTAATCTGTGATATTTTCGATTTCAATAGAAGCCGGTCGGGCCGCTCCGCGAGGTATGAACAGAGCCCGAGAGTACCTGGAGGCAGCCACTATAGATCTCCCCATGGATCAGTGTCAGCTAGATCAACACCAAGAACTATAGCTTCTCCAGAATCAATGGTCGAAAGTACTGGGGATGCAACCCCTCTGTATGATGAACACTAGTACATTCTGTAAGGAAGACTATTCTTAACATTAATTTAAACAAATTAAAGTAAATGTTGCTAGTGAACACTAGGTTTGCCTTTTATTTTTTAATTCCGAAAGGAACTGGAATCATTTGGATAATTTTTGTATTTCATTGACAAGTAGATGTATATTGTATTACTGAGAGTGATATAAACTATATCTGTGCTAAGTAGAAATCTTGTGATGGAGCCTATGAGCATTCACTCATTGTGATTATATGGGCTGAAATCAGTTTGTTCTTGTGGCATATTTACAGGGCTCCTGTGCCCACATTAAATTATTCTTTGCCTGCTTCAAGTAGACTTGTATGAAATTTCTATCCTTTACCATGGAAAATTGTGATCGATTTGGAGTGGTCTTTTAATTGCTCAAGAATTACAACTGATGGCATATGGGAACTGTTGAATGTTTTCATTGGATTATCTGTAGGAACTTCCAGAAATGTCATGGGAGTCTTTAAAATGAAATATTAAAAAAAAGTACACATGCTCCTATGCGATGTCTTTTATTTGAAACCACATTTAAAATCAGGTTGGATAGCTGCTCATAATGCTCAACTCCTCTTGCTCATGAGTGTCTTTGACTCTGCTGATTAGTCCCGTGAGGAAGGTGTTGAAATCTGACCGAAGTTTGTTGCCATTCTCATCTATGTTTGCTGTCGATTGAGGAACTCTCGAGAAGGTTCCGCCTGCAACACAGGTTCTGATTATTTCCTTGGGCAAGCGCCAAAGATTTCATTATATTTGTGGGTTTCTTGCTTACTAAGGGTAACAGCCGTTGATCTCAGGGATGACTTTGGGTTTGCAAGCACAAGACAGCTTTTACTATTCAGCCCTGCTTGTTGCACAAAGTAACTATACAAAGTTTCCAATTCGTTGCCATGTCCACTAGTATTTGGGTCGTACACTAACACCACACCTTGAGCGCCTTGTTGAAAGGCTGGCCAACAGGACTCAAACCGCCTGTAGAATACAGGAGTTAGAAAAAATTGATAGACCGAAAGAAAACCTTGGCATGTAGATGCGGGACAAAAACCACATACGAAGCATCACCACTGCAATCCCACAACTCCACGTCGGCCTTGATGGACTGATTGTTAGTTCCTAAGTTAGCACTTTCAAACTGCAGAATCCGTACACCTTGGGTAGGATGGTATTCACCACCACTGCTTTCTGTGGCGTCTGCTAAAAAATTTGAAATGGATGTCTTTCCACTCTGAAAATTTTTGAATGGGCTCACTCACAATACAAGAAAAATAGATTTGGGATATTTAATGCCACACACAACATAACTAAAACAGACAACTCACTTTGGTGGGACCTATAACAACCACCTTCAGCTTAAACATTTTGGACACATTATGGTGTATGTGACCAAAATGAGCAACCCCAGGCAGACTGTGCTGGAGAAGTTTGGTTTGGGGTTTGAGGGTTGCTTAGCAACGAAGCTTCAAGACGCCTTTTTATGAAAAATTCCAACTTATAAGTGTTATGAAATGTTATGAACTGCTACTATAAAAGTGAAGGGTGGCATTTGAGGCATCAATTCAGAGAGCTTCATTCATTTAAAATGAAGAAAAAATAAAATACTTCGTGTTTCTCTACTATAACCGAACGATGAAGCAAGTTATATAGCGTGCAATTTTTCATACCTGCACCTAGATCCTGCCTCCGGCATTTTAAATTTGTTTATTTACTGTTCGAGGCCGGGTGTGCCATATGTACTCTCAATAGATATAAAAAAGAAGAGGGAAACTTAAGAAAAAGGCCACTTTTGTAAATACTTAAGTAGGCTGGACTGAATGTGGTATCAAATCTTTACAAGTGCTTTGTAAAAGGCATGTATACCTGAGTGTATGACTGGTTTTCCTTTGGTCTAGAGAAGCCTTAAGTTACACAGTTTTCAACTAAATCAAATTGGATCTTGATGCCGTAGTTTTTTCTTTAGATACAAAATGTTGGAGTCACGGTCAGCAGTGCTGAAAATGATGCAGAGTCAGGCATTCAAAGACCGCTGTATTGATGAATTCCCCACACCCTACAGCCACCGTTTCACACCTATTAAGCAATTGGATTTTTCAACATCTGTAAAGCAAGTATGTTCATCTCCGAGGCAACCTCTTTCTGGACTAAAAATTTCTAAAGCAATATTTTTGGGTGATGTTGCTGTAGGGAAAACGAGTCTTGTCAACAGGTTTGTAATTCCACATTTTGTAGCTTGTAAGCTTTTACTGCCCACCAGGGATTGGCAAATTCCCGTAATTTCAGGTTTTGTCACAAGGTGTTTGATGGGAACTATAAAGCTACAATTGGAGTAGACTTTGAGGTGGAGCGATTTGACATTTTGAAGGTTCCTTTTAATCTCCAGATGTAAGTTACTTTCATCTATATTAATTGTAGGGTATCAGTAAATTTTAGCCAAAATAAACAATTACTGAAAAATCAAGTTCTTAGAGATTATGCATATTTCCTTTCATGAAAAATATATCAGTTGGGATACAGCGGGCCAGGAACGCTTTAAATGCATCGCAAGCTCATACTATAGAGGAGCACAAGGTGCAGTATCTTTTTGTTGAGCTTTAGAATCCTCATTCCACAGAAAAGAATGTCAGATTTTTTTTATGTGTAGTCGTTGCAGTTGTATTCGACCTCTCAAACCTGTATTCACTCTCACACTGTGCTCAATGGCTGGAAGAGGCTCTGGCTTGCAACATAACTCGGCCATTAGTTTTCCTCGTAGGTGCCAAGCGTGATCTTCTTGTAAGTACTATTGAACAAAAATACCATACTGAAAATCTTTGAATCTTTTCTAATGAGACTCCTTTCGATCTTTATGTAACATCAGTCATCATCTGCTTACAAACACGTAGAAGAACAAGCTACTCGGCTTGCACAACAACTCGGGGCAGAGTATTGGGCAGTTTCATCACGTACAGGTGATGGCGTGTCTGAAATGTTCTCCCGAATGGCTGCCCTTGCATTTGATGCCTCCATCTTAAGAGATCTGAATACTGCAAATACTACAGTTCCAATTGGGGCAGAGCTTGTGTGTGAGTCACTTTTCTTTTCAAAAAATGAGAAACACACAGCTTCTGTTTTTTACAAAAGAAGTAAAAGGCACATTCTTTGTTTTATTACCTTAACATTTACAGCTTTGAAATGTCAAAAAAGGGCACAAAACAAACAAAAGTATACATGCCATGGATCAAGCTGCATGTGAGTGTGGATACTCATCCCCTCCAATATTATACTACTATGTGGGTTCTAAGGTATGAAGCCCCATTTCCAACCAACTAATAATGCAATAAATTTGATTCAAAACACAGCCAAAGCTAAGTTTTTTGCATAAACTGATACCGCCTCCTCTCTGCCAAAAAGAGAGATCCCTGCCACTGACAAAATAGCGGTACTAAGAGAAAATTTGAATCCTACCTGTCCATGTGTTGAACAGTGATTTGAAGGGAACATAACTATTGAATGACACATTCCTTTTCGTTTTTACCTCGAGGCATAGGTGGTGCTGTTGGTGTGTACGAATGAGTCCTGGAAGCAGCATGTGGGTTTGGGGTAGTTGCTGGCCTGCTGGTAGAAATAGAGCTTACAGGTCTAATTAAAACAGATGAAGTGCTGGAAAGTGGTGTTGGCCTGACAGCTGCAGAGGAAGTGTCAGCAGAAGCTGGTGGACGGATCACTGTCTTTGCAGGTAGTGGTGGCCTAGTGGGTGTGGTCCTTGGCGGCATTGGTGGCCTGGTCTCAGAGGGGAATGCAGTTGTTGATGGCTTGGCCACAGTGGGTGAAGAGTTAATAGAAGTTGGGGGCCCAGTAAGTGTAGGGGTGGGTATAGACATTAGAGGTCTTATAAAACGAGATGATGGAGCTGTGGAAGTTGTTGGTCTGATGCTTGAGCTTGTAGCGGTGGTAGCTTGCACAGTAGTCGATGGAGAAATAGTGGACTTAGGTACAGTGGATGTTGTGCACATTGATGGTTTGGTTGCAGACTTGGTGCTATTTGGTCTTAAGGTGATATTCTCTGCATTTCTGATGTCACTGTCGTTGGGTCTGGGATGGTAAGCTCTATATTCTAGAACTATTCCTGGTCCACCAACAATCCGCTGCAAAGTGAAAAACAGAAGCGAAAAATTAACATACAGTTCTAGAAACTTATTTTGATACATGTGGTGTCTAGCAATAGGCTTTACCTTAGCTGGTTCCTTCAGAGCATTCTGAGCAGAATACATGTGTACAAAAGTCACAAATGCAAATGCTCTTGATATTTTGCCTTCTGTCTTTACTTGCTTCCTCACATCTTCAATTGGACCATACTTAGATAAAAGTTCCTGATAAAAATAGATTTAAGTTAAAGTATTTAATGAATGACTAAATAAATTAACACAAAGACATGACGTACTGCTCCAAAATACAGTATTGGAATTATCACTTTACCGAAATTCTATGCTCTGGGAAGTCTACAGGAACATTTTGTATGAAAAGCATTCTCTGTGCCAGCTCTTGCTGTTCATCTGCAATGCACATAATTATAATCAACTTTTGTAAAGCTTTTAAGAGCGGCGACTTTTGCAAACACTGCCTCATACGGTACGCGTCATACCTAATAGATCAGGTACGATCTGTGTCTGCTGGCTGTTTTGGAACACAACTGAGTTAAGCTGGGGCTGTCCCTTGTTTTGTGTTTTACCAGTGATTTTCGGTCTTACTTTCAAACCATGCATACGATCAAAGAGATCCTGAAATAAATTAGAAGGGCCTAGGTGGTTAATGCAAGTTTTCCTTATATCCCAAGTCTGACAGTATATTCTTAACACACCTTCTTATTAAGAACACAAACTGCTGTTTTGTCATCTTCAAACTCAATGAAGGCAAAAGAAGGAGTTTTTCCTTTTCCTCGAGTTTCTCTAAGCACTATGTTCTTGATCTTTCCATGTGGAGAGAATATGTCCTTAGTGAAATAAAACATATAAACAAAAGATAAAGAGTAAAATTTGTTTAACATAATCACAAGCACAATAACTACCAATTCGTGTGTATCCAGAACAGTATTGATAAGCTAAAAATTGACTCACCTGTAAAGCTTTTAGTGAGGCATAACAACTTTTTATTCCACCAACGTAAATCTCTCTAGAAACTTCTGCTTGAGATACCTCTGATGTTGCACTTTCATTGCCTGAAAATTTTTAAGAGAAATGGATATGTGAGACCAAGGTGACATTTAAAAAATATTCTTAACAAACAAAGGTGATTAGTTTTATGAAGTATTACAAGGGTTCTGCAAGCTTGCCACACTATTCCTGATTGAATGAATATCTCCGGAATTCACGCCCAATTTGGTCAGCCAAGGGCGAGGCAGCCAATTAGTTTTAACCACAGTACTATTCTAGAAGTTCGGGGCAAATAACAAAACAATTGAGCATCAGGAAAGAAAAAGGAGAAAAAGTCACAAAGATATCTTGGAATCACAAACGCACTTACTGTAGACTGGGTTTGGTTGTCCAATAAAATTGTTATAAGGAATGCAAGTGCTTGATCTTCACTAGATTGTCCCAAAGAGAAAGAAAGTTCCTGATGAGTTTTTGAATGCAGAGTTAATTGAATTTTCATAGCTTCAGCATGAGCTTCAATGGCTTTATGAAGCAATGCACATTCATCTTTGTTGTCAAAGAGATCAAAAACACTTAAGAGATGTAAATCGCCATTCCTGAGTATGCAATCAAAAACATAATACACTTTTATTTCACTCATAAAATGATGGTAATGATAGCTATATAGTAAATACTTGTCAACTACCTGGACACAGTTTGCTGAGCAACATCAAAGTCCTCTGGCAGGTGGTTTAGGTACTCCATTCTCTTTTGACACCAATCTAATTCACATTCCAATCGATCCACAACAGATTGCCGAATTGCTTGGAGGGTAGACCTGAGTCCTGACTGTGCCTCGTTCAACAGAGACCTTTCTTCTTGTAACTGGAAAGGAAATAGATATATTTTGAGAAATTCCTGTTCTGTTGTGGAGACCCCTTGGTGTGCACAAGACCTTCTTACCTTCTTTTGAAGATTTTCTTTTGATTTCACAATTTTTTCTGCTGCCACACTAGCAATATTTCTAATACTGTGATTATTCACACAATGGTAGGTAGCTACCTGGTCACAAACTTCACAGAAAAATCTAGAAAGGGATTAAATTGATATAGAAACCCATTTCATGAAAGAGTAAAAGTTTTAATCTAAGAATAGAGCAGCACAAGACAAAAAATTGAGACAAAATAACCATACAATTAATAGAGGAGAACTTACTTAGGAGCTTTGTCAATCTTAGTGGGCAAAAACTCCATCAATTCATAGTTGTCTTTCAGCTCATGAAGATATACTCCAACACGCTGAAATGAAGACAGTGTGGGATAATTCAGTGAAAAATTGGTTTTTAAGAGGCTTGCATAAATTTACGCTGACTCACATTCCGACAAAGTGGGCACTCTGGAGAAGGGGATGACTTAAAAAAGCCTGAAATGCATTCTAAGCAAAAGGTGTGACCACAGTTGCTAAGAATTTTGGGTCTCCTTTCATTCTCATTGTAGTCCTCAAAACACACTTTGCAGTGCAGATTGTTCTCTGCCATTTTGCAAGCAAGTCAGTACCATGAATCTAAAATACCTGTAACAAAGAAGGCAACAATATTAGATTCTCATGATGGCACAGATGGAAAACAGCTACAATGCAGCGGACAAGACTGTAATGCCGAGAAAAATGTTAGATTGCATCTCCTCTTTTCTCCTCTACTGGCATAATCAGCAAGTTAAGAAAATACGTCATTTCAAGTGCTTGTTCGAAAATCCTAACCTAACTCTTGCTCGCAAGAAATTAATAAAATGAGAAAAGAGGTTGTAGGGATGACCACAACCACCGAAGTTGTTTTCCTTAAGACAAAGTTAAAGTTCAAATCGTACCAAGTACCTCGGAAAATAAATCACACTAACGCAGTCCGGCCACACTATAATCCTGTGCCTCTCCTGCTGAAGTGGCCAGTGGAGGGGAGGGAGAGGAGGAGGCCAGTCAGCCACCACAGCCAACTTTGGTTAAGTTTACTGCCGTAACTACTACTACTATTGCAGAGATCTGCGGCTACCTCGAAGTGGAATGTGCGCAATAGCTCACTTTTTGGAAGGAAAATCTTCCTTTCTTTCGAGAAATTTCACCAACACGTAATGAACATTCGTCTACCGTCAGTGTGTTGATGGTACTGGTACAGCAGAGTTTACAGCTGGGGATTCCCTGGATAGCTCTTCTCTCTGACACGACTTATCTACACGGATTCCTGGTATTCCCTTACACGTAGAAGTATTGTCTGTTTCAAATTTTGATTAAAAAAAACGATTACCTGTTAATCGGCTTTTTCGTCTGCTGTGCTCTATCCGGTGTACTCTTTTTCGAAGCTGAGCTCGGAATTATGCAATTATCAAATCACATGATCAAGTTACCCGCTTCTTCGGGCTTGCCACCCTACGAACACTCATCTTCAGCTGTCTTCAGTCAGTCGGGTCGGGGCTGGTGCTGGTCGGGGCAGCCTGGGCAGCCCTACCCCCTGTCCCTCGCCCCACCCACTTTCCGCTCGTTGCCCGTCTGGCACCACTCTCACCCGCACCTCCCGCACCTCGCGCTTCGTCCGTGGTTGTCTGCGACTAGTCATCACCATTGACATTCTTGTCTGAAACATCAACAAGCTTTGTCTCTGCACTCAGGTGCAACTTTTAGTGGCTGCTGTGTAGCGCACTGTGTTTGGAGTGGTCGGAAGGCCAGCTGGGCTCCTGTGACAATCATGGCAGAGCGCAACTATTTGAGTAATCCAAATAACTCCTTTTTCTCCGTTGAAGATGACGATGTTGATGATGATACTTTCTTGAGGAATTCAAGGCAAGCTCAAAAACTTAAAGAAATCGAAGATCGTGCTCTGAGGTCTGCTCAACAATCAGTTAGCATTTTGAGAGAGACGGAAGAAATTGGTGTGAAGACTGCAGAGGTTAGTCAAGCAATAGTTAGCTTAATTTATTTTTAATTGTTTTTTTGTAAGATGTCACTTGCCTTCTCAGACTGTCTTTGAAATTCTGCCCGGGGAACACAGAATATTTATTTGATGCTTGGGGAAAAAAATAACCAACTGCTGTGTGAAGTGTACCATATTGTTATGTAACTTTTCAGGAGCTACTGATTCAGAGGGAGAAGCTAGAGCGAACAGAAAGACAGCTAGATGACATCAACTCCACTCTCCGTTACAGTCAGAAGCACATCAATGGTATTAAGGTATGATTATGCTCACTCTTTCCAACTTTTTGTACAACCTTGTTGACAAGTATGGCACTGTAACTTTGAAATTTAATTGCAGAGTGTCTTTGGTAGTTTGAAAAATTACTTCAGTGGTCGTAATGACCCAAAGCAAGGCCAGACTGATCCCTCCAGCTCAGGTGGCAGAAGCAATGATAGTGCGCCGGGAGGTTCTGGCTATTCCATGTCTACCAACCAAAAGCTTACAGAAGCTTTAGAAAGTAAACCAGAGTCTTTTGGTACCCACCCAGGTGAGTAACAGACCTATCATAATGTGTGAGCTGCTTCTTAATAACTCTGGTGGATGTTGTTTTATTGCAAACGATTTTTCCAGGCCTACGTATTAGAGGATTGTCTGATGAAGACGAAGCGCCATCAAATATGAGAAGTCCTACTTCACCAACAAATCCCTTACAGAGCCGATTCAATCAAGTGAATGAGATTCTAGATCAAAATATAGATGAGGTATGTTCAATACTCTTCTTGCAAACTAATGTCACTTCTTTTGATATTGTAATGTTCTGATATTTTCATTTTCTGTTCTCGTGTTCTGTAGGTGGGCTCATCATTATCAAGATTAAAAGGGCTTGCTCTTGGTCTAGGTGAAGAAATTGAGTCTCAAAATGATCTCATTGGAAGAATACATGATAAAACTGACCGAGCTGATCTTAATATCCAACGCCAGAATAGAGAGATGAACCGAATTTTGAAGAAATAATACGCTAATTTTCCTTAAGATGGATCTACAATATCTTTGTACTTGGGTGTTACAAGCGCTCAGAGGTACTTTTTAATTGCCCGTTTTCAAAATTGTTCATTTCACTCTTGTGCTGGCTCAGTTTTGTTCATAGGTCTTGTTGCATGTAAGACATATATAGTTCTTTAGGCAATGTGAGTTCCTTGAGGCTCTCTCCCTATTATTTTTAATACTCTCTCCTAAATATATATATGTATAAATATATTCTTTATGGACTGTAAAATTTTAAGTGTTCTACTAGGCCTTACAATGATGTTTTTGTAGGCCCTTACTTTTTGGACCATGAGGGTGTTTTTCAGTCTCCAAACTGTTATGGTCATGATCAAATTTCCATTAATAGCTGATGTGATAGTTATTGTTTATTACTGTTAATACAATTTTGTTATGTTTTTTTTTATCTTCAACTTTTTTCTGTTTTGGCGACTGCAGACCTGTGATGTCAAATACGACAGCGTCAACCAGTACTTCTCTCATGTGTATTTGTGTGCAACCCAAGAGTATTGATTTTAAATCACTTTTTAATTTGAAGTCTGCAACCTGCCTGTTAGTTTTTTTCTAGGAAGTTGTCATAAAGTAATGGGTGTGATGCAGAAGGGAAGAAAGCATGTTCAGAATGATTATAATTACTCATTTTATTTTTCTATGTATTTATACAGTACACATGGTATGATCTTTTTGAGACCTTGTCACATGTGTGTTCACTTCTATAATATTCTCTGAAAAGACTTGTGGAAGACTACATTACACTTATAGCTTAACATCACTCGTAATTGATATGAAACTGCTTGGATCACTTTCACTACGCAACATATACATCGTGGAACAAATAAATACATGTGGTGCCAACAGACTTGAACATTATTACCTACTTATTCCCTAAATCTGCCTACGTTTCGAAAGACCTTCCAGTGCTTGATCTGGCATTCTGTGGACGTTCCTCCATCGTATCGCCACTGACTCTACATGACGAGTAATGGGTTGAGGCCTTGAGAGTCTCTGACGAACACGTTCCCTCCCTGGACACGAGAGACGCCCTGTGCGGGCTCTGGCTCCCCGCGGTTGCGGCGGCGATGCCTGCAGTGGCGGACGGCCGCCGGGAGGTACTGCCTGCCGCCTCCGGGGCCACGGCCTCGACGCCGGCCTGCAGTGCTTGCGGTGACGTGGACCTGTGGGCCGAGCGTTGGCTGTGCTGGCTGTGCTGGCTGGTCCGGCCGAGACTGTACGCGGACGTTGCGACCGGACTGCGCTCCGGCTGGTGCCTCCCGGCGCTGGAGACCGACGGGGTCCTCGGCGGCCTCTGGTCCGCCGCCGGCGAGCCTGAGCTGGACGTGGACATCCTCGGCCTGGACTCCCCTGACAGCCGAGGCCGAGGCCGGGTCGTCCCGGGCGCGGACGAGCCGAGGCCCGTGGATGACGGCGTCCTGGGTGGCCTGCGAACGACCTCCTCCGAGGCCTGCTCTGCAGCAGCCACCCCCGCAGGCTGAGGTGGCGCGGTCGGTGGCCCTGGCGACACCGGCACTGCAGGTGCAGGTGCAGATGGAGGTGTCGCAGGTGGCCTCGGGGGCGGGCCGGGCCGCCTCGCCGCCGCGGCCTGCTGCTGCCTGGAGAACATGAGCAGCGCCGGGATGGCGGCCTCCGCCTCGTCGGCGTCCCCCTCCCCCACCGGCGGCCCGAGGCGGGGCGGGGCGCGCACTACATCCCCGGTGAACAGCTGCTCCACGTCGATCTTGGCCTGGGCGGCCGTCGGGCTGACGTACGTGGGGCCGAAGTCGGCCAGCTCCAGCAGTAGGTCGTCGCCGCGCGCTTGCGACAGCGCCAACACGACTCGGTCCCGGAACTCCTGGAGCAGCCCGAGCGGTGAGGGGCTCGTCCAGTGCTGGCTCGTAGTCCCCGCCCACGCCTACCTTGTAGGGCAGCGCGTCGTACTGCCCCGGCGTCTCGGCCAGCAGCTTGCGGTCCTTGGTGAAGAAGCCCAGGTGCATGATGTCGGCTCGGAAGTTGGCGGCCGTCTCCAGCACCTGCTGGCGCTTGCTGGCGTGGAAGCCGACGATGATGGCGGGGGGTGGCGGCGGCGCGGGCTCCTCGGGCTCGTAGTACTGCGCGGCGAAGGAGTGGAACAGCACGCGCACGGCGGCAGCCTTGCTGAGGGCCGTGAGCGGCGTCCACACGCCGGGCAGCACCAGGCCGCCGCTGTCCGACCGGTGCAGCAGCGCGGCCGCCACGCTGTCCACCACGGGCCGCAGCTCCTTGGGCCAGGCCTGTCCGCGCACATGTACTTGTACACGGGAGAGCAGGTGCGGACGCGGCATACGGACCCGGCCACGGACCCGGCCACGGCTGCCGCGGCACACGGCGCACCTGGTCCAAGTGGCTGGACATGCTGCAGCCCTCGTACTCCCCCAGGTCGTGGTCATCCCAGTCCTCGGCCTCGTCCTCCGCGACGGCGGCCAGCTCCCCGAGGTCGTGTCTGCTGTGCCCCAGCCCCGCCCTGGTCAGGTTGAGCACGCTCTGGCGCACCCAGCTGGCCGTGCTGGGCCGGAACTGGCCCGCCGACACCGAGTGCAGCGGGGAGGATCGCCGCGACGCCGGCGGCAAGGTGCCGGCCGGGGAGGTGCCGCTGCCGCCAACGGGGGAGAAGAACTCGGACAGCGAGTCGTTGCGCGCCGACGTGCTGGCCGACCCCGGGTAGAAGCCGTACACGGTCTCGGCCACGATGCGCTCCAGCACGCCAGGCCGCATCCGCTCCTCCTCGCCCTCGTCTTCGTCCGCATCCTCGTCGGCTCGTCGGGTCATGGTGGGGGCGTCGCCCTGGCCTCCAGTGTCCTCGCGGACGTCCCGCTCGGACGGCGTGCCTCCCTGTGGAGGACGAGGGGGGCGCGTGGTAGGCCGGCCCGGCCGGCACGGGTGCACAGCGGGCCAGCCTACCCCCCGCCCGGCAGGCGCCATCCCTCACTCTCACCGCCGAGGGCGAGGTCGTCGGCGGCGGCCCCTTCCGCAGCAGCAGGGCGAGGCAGTGGCCGCCGGGCTCGGCCAGGCTGTCCACCAGGGCGGCGTGCTGCGGCAGCCGACGCTCCCAGAACAGCTCGTCGGCGGCCTCCTCGGACACGGCGAGGCGGTGGGAGCGCAGCACGTGCACGCCCAGGGCCCTCCACGAGGCCTCCAGCGCGGCCGTCAGCTGCGGCAGCCGCTCCTGCCGCAGCGCGTGCGGCAGCAGCAGCACCACCGTGTGGTTGTGCAGGCGGTCGGCCAGCGCGCGGTACTGCCGCAGCCGCACCACCCTGAGGGCCGCCTCGGCGCGGTCCTTCTCCTCCTGGCGGGCCGCCGTGTCCTTGGCCGCCCTGGCGTCGCGCCGCTCGCGCTCCGCGGGGCTCGGCTTGCCGGCGGGCAGCACCCTGCGCCGCGCCGTCCCCCGCTGCACGCACCGCTCCTGCCGCAGCTCCCGCCGCACCAGCTCGATGAGGCGCGGCCGGCTGCAGCCGATGTACACGTTCACCAGCTGGCCGCCGCCCAGGAACATGAAGGTGGGCTCGGAGTGGTCCCTGAAGCGGTCGAGGGCGTCGATGGCGGACGCGTTGGCGGAGAACAGCAGCAGGTCGTCGCCGGCCTCCGTCAGCTTGAACCTGAGGAGAGGAGCGCTGAGCGCACAGGCCGCGTAACCAGGCGTAACACACGGCGCCGCCCGTACCAGACGAGCCGGCCCCGCATGGCCTCGCAGGGGCCGGACCAGTCAGGCCACACGTCCACCACGGCGAGGCACTGCTTCGCCTGCTCAGAGAGCACGGCAGCCCGCCACTCTGCGTCGGTCTGCAGCTCGGGCTGCAGCAGGTGCGCCTTGGCGCCGGCCATCGAGATCAGCGTCGTGGCTCACGCGGCTAACTGCTAACCCGTCCCGTATAGAAGGCTGGTCTTCCTGGATTGTTGGGGTCTCTGTAGGAGTCCGTGTAGTTATATCGTGCGCGCGCGCGCGCATAAGTCGGCAACGAAGATGACGCCAAATTAGCAGGCATTTTTCTAAAGTTCTCAAACGCCAAATACGCCAGGGTGCTAGCACAGGACTTCAGAAGTATCACCTGTCCGATTAGAAAATTTCCCGATCAGTTACACAAAGACAGTTCCGCCCCGCACTCGGTGCCGCTGGGGCACACTAGGGGCGGTGGCATAAGCCAGTGGGCCCTTCCTCATGGGACATAGCCCCTGGGAAGTCGGTAGGACAATGTCCACCACATCGGTCTCGGGGTCGTGCAGGCTTTATTACCCGGCACAACTCGTCCCGTCCCCACAGCGGATAACGAAACCGCCCAGACATATCATGGTCCGGTCAGACGACATCAGCAGCGCGCAAAGCGAGCAGCAGTTTGCACGGTGGCGCCATCGGCGGCGGCCCCCCTAACTACGTCAGCAGGGTTGCAGTTGCACCGCTGGCCGCCGCCGTGCATGATGGCGCCACCGTCGAATTGTGGGCCGACTTCTCGCGCCGCGCGTATCCGTCGGCCTTACACGACTACCTCGACACCAAACGTCTTGGATGTTGTGCCCCGGCGCCGCTAGATGGCGCTACCGTGCATCTGCTGCGCGCTTTGCCCGCTGCTGATGTCGTCTGACCGGACCATTATATGTCTGGGCGGTTTCGTTGTCCTCTGTGGGGACGGGAGGGGTTGTGCCGGGTAATAAAGCCTACGCGACCCCGAGGGCGGTGCGGTGGACATAGTCCTACCGGCTTGCTGGGGGCTATGCCCGATAAGGGAGGGCCGACTGGATTGTGCCACCGCCCCTAGTGTACCCCAGCGGCACTGTGTGCGGCGCGAAGATGTCTCCGGGAATAATGTCAAATTGGCAAAGTCATTCGTTTTAAATCTCAAACATCAAAAATTCCAGAATGCAAGCACAGTGCTGCTGAAAGTCTCGTCCATCTCATTTAGATTACGAAAAGATAATTTGTAAAAAATAAAAGAATGTGGTTAGTAAGTTTTTCCCCCCCTAATCACCGAGGCCGGTTCGAACCCGAAATCCACCGTCACGATCGGATATAGCCCACAGCCAGTGTCATTCGATATAAAAATTGCATACAAATGAACACAACTGAGTAACTCTGCTAATATTTATTTCATGATTCCTCTAAACTATATTGCTATGTACAATACATGCATAACATTTCCAATTTACTGTACATAAAAGTTAGAATAATTCTCTTATCAATATTGTGTGGCATGCACCAGCACAATATTGGGGGGCAAAAGCTACACAGTTAAAATTACTAATTCAGTCACTATAGTGACAAGGTAAAAGAACATCAATGACCAGAGTTTTCTACTTACACTTTTGTCTTATATTCTAAAACACACACAGTTATGTTATTTTTGTTTTAACAAGAAGGAAGGCCTAAGAAAACAAATGTCAAAGCCAGTTCAAGGATAAATGATGGAATGATGCTTTGAGCTTTCGGATAGACTCCTCGCGGAAGTCATCACAGAAACTTCATTCTAGGTGTACTTCTGAAATGTTTTGGCTATAGAGAAATAGCATCAAGGCATTGCTTCTGAGTTTTCCTAAGCTTAATTTTCTCATCCTTTAGAACTCTTTAAATTTGGAATTCTCTATGTAAGTTTTACGGAATCAGAAACAGCACTGGCGTGCACTGTTCTTCTCAACTAATTATTGTACCATATATAACAAATAAAATGCAGCAGTATGAGTACAGAGCAATGGGCAGTCCCACTGAGAATTTTGGCATGTTGTAAGAATAGTGAACTTTTAACATACAAATACCAATATGCAGGTCACAGTCAATATTTACAGACCTTGCTCTTCCTTGCCTTATGCTCATCTGAATCTCACATTGAAAGAAGAAAAAATGATATATTGGTTTAGACTCTGACAGTGCTGGTTTGCAATCACCACAATTACCTATCATGTTTGCTATGCTACCTCCTGTTTACTACACAATGCTCACACACAGCCAGTGGTGCATGCAGACAGACAATAATAATTTAGTAATGTGAGGTGTTATACTGTATAAAATAAAGAAAGATATTCCAGACATATAGGAAGTTAATAAAGTAAGTACAAACTGGAGGGGAAAAGATGCTATGCTAAGCATGAAAACCAACTCTACCCGATAAATGAAACAAAAACAAAATGAGATCTGTCAGGACATGACCCGAAAGTTGCATATCACATTACTTTTCCCTTATATATTAATAAATATTTATTGCGTAGTGAAATTTAATAGCTTGACCATAAACAATTTGCTAGACATATCCAAAGCTCCTCTACATCAGTGATGCTAACATACATTTCTCAAGAAATGACAATGTCACCGATCACAAGTAACTACACTTCAAAACAAAAAGAAGAAACGTCTCCACACTCCTAAAACATTAAGGAAACAATTGACAAATGCCTCTTGGAAAAATTGAACACTGCTATTCAACATGTATCGCTTCCCCCTCGAGATCTGGTAACTAAGTAATAGCAGCACGTGGCACAACACTATTAAAAAAAAAAAAAAAAAAAAACTTAGCAAGAAGGCAATTATTATGAATTCCATTTTACAAGATTATATGAAAGGTTAAGATCCAATGACCCACCATTAAAGCAATATCATGTCTGGAGGAGGGACAAGGTCGGGAAACAAAATATGAGCTGTGGCTGAAGAATGAAATAAAAAGAAAAGCATTAGCATAATTGTTATTATTTAATGCCATCTTGCATTAAGGCTTAACATTGTTGCCTGCAACAAACTATATAAAAGAGTCGATAAAGGGACAACAAGTCCAATTTCAATAAACTTAGATACATACAAGATGACACTGATGCAACAGTCCTGTGAATATATTAACAACGAGCACTTTCGCACAACAAATTAAATGACTTAGTGGGAGAAATTTACAGGGGGCATTTCAATTCCATTTCAGGAGGGAGTAACTATATTGTCTTTGGCATTGATGTCCTTAATACAACCTCAATGGCTTGCCACCATTCCTTAATAAATTTACCTCACAATATTTCCACAATCGTGACAATCAGTCCTTATTGGCACCCCTTCATAACATCGGAAAAGCTTACTGGGTAAACCTTACACAATGCATAATATTTTTACAATCGAGCTGCAACAGCAGTCGTGTACTATTTGAGCTTCACAGGAAATGAGCTGACCCTGCAAACCCTCCCCCAATACACAATTTGATGCTAATTTGTACAATGATAGGCCTCAGCAACATCAAAACTCACGTTGAAGACAGCAATGCCACAAATGCCTTGTAATTCATACATTCACTCTTTTCCCATTCACTCTGAATTTCTACAAGTCAAGGAGAAAATAATCCAACAGGCTGACAGCTTAATTAAAACTATCATGACAGAAATGGAAAGTATTAATAAATTTCATTCGAATGGCTCATAGATCAACCATGACATAAAATATTTGTTATCATTTATATATTGCAATTTCCCTAAGAGAAAAGACTTTCAAAGAAACAGAAGTTTATAATTTAAGAATACCGCTCTAATCATAAAATTTTAGAACCAAATTTTAGATTCCACTGCCTGCAATACATCAGGACCACCTAAGTGAGGAGAAAATGACATCCAATAGAAGCAATGTACAATTCGGTTGCACAACAGCAAAATTGCAAACAGCATTAATTCAAACAAGATTTTCAGAATGACAAGCAGTATTTTACTTTAAAGAGGGGAATGACCAAAAGTGGCAAACCACTCAGGTACTCAAAAAGTTCTATGATGAAACCATAGCCAAGTACCATTACAAATAATTTAAGAGCCTGGCAAAACCTTTTTTTTTTTAGAAAGAGAGAAAAGTCACTCCAATTGAAACTAAGTATATTTAACAATGACTGAGGCAATTTCAGTAGGTCTTGAACATAACTGAGTCTAAGTTTGCGTAATACGCCTCTGTCACTGCGATCACCAATCACAAAGCACCACAAAAGAATGAATAGTGGCGTGATGAATGGCAACGGACAGGTCTGGGAGCCTGGTGTTTCTTGAAGCGTTTTTTTTCCTAATCAGAGTCTGCTTTCATCCCCCGAACTTGACCGATATTGCGTTGCTGAAATAAAACAGATTATGAGAGATCATCAAATACAAACCAGCATTTATACAGTAATCTCCAGAAAAGAGGCATACCTTGTCTAATTCTTCCTTGGTTTTCTCTTCAATTGCTCGAATATCTGCCATGGTCAGTCCATGCCAGCGGTCCATCCAGCAGAACAATTGCCTAAGGGTAAAAGAAAGAGCTTTTATTTAGACCTACTGATTACTTTCACTTAAAACTTAAAAACGCAGTGTAGACAGCAATTTTTTAAAAATTTGAGTTGCTAATCTCAGTGACTATATGCTCCATAAGGGGACGATACAATTAGTGTTGATGGAAACTGATGAAATTACCTATGGAACGTCGTAAAGAGCCTTCGCTCTGCCTTCTGAATGAAGTTTTCTATCCGATTTTGAAGACCGAACCACTTGAACTCTACTGTTACTAACTTGTAACATGTCATGACTGGATTAACCTGCAAACACAAAATGAAACAGCTGTGAAGCAGCTGACAAAACTAAGTGATACATGAAAACAGAGGAAGCTAACCTTGTCAGTCCACTGGCCTGTGAGAGGACCTCGCCCTGTTTTCTCTGATTTGAAAATTTTAGGATCCTCTGTGCTCTTGTAGTCGGCTTGGGCAATGGGATCGTTGGCAATGTCTATATGCACAACTTCTCTCGCTTTCAGTTTATCCGCAGGAAGTTCGTGGACCTGCACAAACAGCATTACAAGTTACACAGCGTGTTGCATTTACTATGACATATTTAGACAGCATAAAAAAATTAAATACATAAATATAAAGTGATGATTTTCAAATTGGGTATTCATGCAATTTACAAGCAAGCTTTTCACCACCCGGTTCATGAGATGACATGCATGCTTAGGCATTTGTTCTGTGCAGGCCAGAACATTGAGAAACTTTGTGTACTTACATTATCTTGAGTTCCACTATCCCCTATGTGGTATGACTCAATGACAATATAAAAGTTTTCCTTCATGTATCCAGGGTTCTGATGGACCAACACCGACCCACGCAGCCAAAACAAAGCAGAACAGAACAGAAACGCATGAGACTTGGACAACCACTGAGAGACCAGAACACCACATCCAGACATATTTCCCAAGCACAAGGAATGAATGAGAAACAGCATCCCTGGGTGAACCGCAAGACGGATGAAACCTGAACACATCAAAATGAGTGGAGAAAGGAGTTGTGCCGAATGCACAGGGGAACAAGCCAGAGGACAGGACCACACCAGCAGGGACCACCGGAACATCCGCCAAACCATTTGCAGCAAGCAGTGGATGAACTCTCTAGAGGCCCCGCTGTCCTCCACTCACATTATTGGAGCTGCCTGAATCAGGGACGTGAAGGGTCTCCACGACCAGCATGAACTTTTCCTTCATGTAATGGGGATTCTGAAATACAATGTTGAGGTTGAATTGGTGAAACAGCTGTCACAAATAACCCTTAGGGGTAAAAGCATCAACCAAACAACTGATGTCATTTATATGAATTTTAAAACGCTCCCCTGCCCTAAAATTAATCTGTACTTCCATTCTGCTTTTTCCCCCTCATAACTCCCACAAGACCTGAAAAAGCTGTATATACCTGAATATGCCTGAAAAGCTAAAAACAAAATAAAAGCAAACATATCATTACGTATAATTATTCATTTTTAAAAAAAAACGCCTACACAAATTCAATTTGACTGGGCGGCAGTGTATTCTGCATACAGGTGGACTAGAGAAATAAACCTATGGAAGGAAGACAAATGTAATCCCTTACTGAGAAGCAATCAAAGCACTTTTTAAGACACACAAACTCACCGTGATAACAGTTTTACAGTACGGGTATGCGTTCCAGGCCTCTTCGTGGATTTCTAGGGAACCCTTGGGCGCTAGAATTCTGATGAAGGCCGGTACTTTACTGCAACAGACACAAAAAAAAAATTGATCAACAAATGTTTTTTTTAATCAACTTATTAAAAGAAGTATAAAGATCAATTTAGTCGTTCCCTCATCACTGCCATTCATCTCGTCGGTTGCCCCCCCCCCCCCCCCCCCACATCCCCTCCCTCGGAGAGCACAGCATCCCACCAAACGGGCGATACACTGACCTAGAAACCCCTCCCCTCCCCACGCACGCCCGCCCTTCGTAACGTCACCAATCGATGACGTGCAAGGGCACGGAGGAAGGGAGGCGGAGAGGAGGGGAAGAGCGAAGGAAATGGGGGAGGGGGGGGGGGGGGGAGACTGGGTGCCAGGTAATCAGCTCCCTGGCGCTAGTTCGATTTAGCATAGTATTCTTGAGTCTCCCAAACAATCTAGTACGACACATTTCCACCCTCGCGCAACGGGGTGGGCCCAGCAGCACCCCTGTCCCCAGTAATAGGGGGGGGGGGGGAGGGTGCATGATTTATTCCGCCGGCCCCAGTCAGGCCTCCGTCAGCACCGCCGGCCCCCTGCTGCTGCTGCCACTGCTCCTGTTGTTGTTGTTGCCATCGACCGGCCACGATCGGTACCGACCGACCCGGCCGGACCCTGCAGCCTGCAGCCGCTCGCTGGAATAGAACGGGGTCAGAGGCACCTCGGCGCCGCGCGGCCGCACATCTTGTCCATGTCCAGCGGCCAGGAAGCGGCCGCCGCGCGGGCCCACTTCCTGCCGCGGCAGCAGCCGGCCGACCTCGCAGCCACCCCCCCCCCCCTCTCCCCGGGCCACCCCCACCCCCAACGCCAGCACAAGTGTGCGGCGGGGCGGAATCTACCCGAGAGGGCGTTCCCTGCAAGGGAGGGAGGGAGGGAGGGAGGGAGGGAGGGAGGGAGGGAGGGAGGGAGGGAGGGAGGGGGAGGAGAGAGGAGAGAGAGAGAGAGAGAGAGAGAGAGAGAGAGAGAGAGAGAGAGAGAGAGAGAGAGAGAGAGAGAGAGAGAGAGAGAGAGAGAGACGGAGGTGGCACCGCCTCAGCAGCCCTTGGGCGCCCGCCCGCACACCGCGGGGTAGGCAGGCCCGCCGCGCTCCGCGGGCGGCGCGTTGCCTACCCCGGGTAAGCCGGGCGCCCCGACGGCCGGCCCTCAGCCAGCGCAGACTCCCGGGTCGGTCCCGCCGCCGGTGCATCCCGATGCAGCCTGCCCCCCCCCCCCCCCTCCTCTTGCTCGCGGCCAGAACGTGCCGCGTCGCGGCGGTGGGCCACGGACCGCGAGCCAGCCGTGGTGGCGCAGCCTTGACACAATGCGCTCCGCCGCCACCGCCGCGCTCTCTCGCTCTCTTCCGCTCTCCCCGCCCCCTTATCTGTCTATCTTCCTCTCTCTCTCTACAGCTGCCAGACACCAGACCACAGGAGAGGAGTTCCCCGGCACGGTTGCAGACGCACCGACGCCCCGCAACAACGACGGCGTCTGCAAACATTTCCTCATGCGCCAGCAGGGGCGCCTTCCTCTCCGTGTACGTGCGGTGTGTGAATGTGTGTGTGCGTTTCCTACATTTGCCGTTCTATTTGACGACGCGCACACTGCCTCCCTCGGCCCCGGGTGCGGGACAGGACACATGAGGGTCGCCGCTAGGACGCCGCTAGCCCGCCGCCCACCACCAGCAGCAGCAGCGTGACGCACAGAAAATCAGCAAATCATCTGAGCGTCGGGCGTGCCGCGCACGTCACAGTGACGTCACCGAAGTCACTCCCACGACAGGGCCAGCAGGCAGCTCACAGCCCGGGCTCAGTGACGGTCATCACAAAAGCGGTCACTACAACAAGCCTCAGTCTCTGCGGCGATCATCATTCGTGAATCCGGAAACAGACGCGACAACCAACTGCTGTCTCGATTGTCACAAACGTTGCGCATCACAACACGGCCGCGCTGCGCTTCTTAGAGCCAGACGGACTCTTCTGTCCCGATGGGTGCTCACTCTCACACCTGGTCGTTAAGCGCCCCCCCCCCCCCCCCCAGTCAGCTGTGCGCCGCCTCGCATCGCTCACTCGGTCCCGCTCACGGCAGCCGTGCACGAGTGGTACCCGCACCCGCCGGGGGAATCGAATCCAGTTTTGGTTATGACGACAGAGCGCGGCCCGACCCGTCCGCGCGGCCACGCACGCGCACACGCGCGGGGCACGCGACGCACACGCGCTCGCGCACCAAGTCCAAGGTCGTCGCCAAAACCTACCGGTTGGCTGCGGCGGCGGCGGCTTTTGGAGGCGCCGTGTGCGTCCATACCTGTTAAACAATATTTTTTTTTTTGCCCTCTCCCCCCTCCCCCATCCCGGCGCTCTTTTTCCTCCTACGAGTTTCCGAGTTCCTGTTTAAGATTTGTTTCTTGATTTTATTTTTATTGTACCATTGGCACCCAGCGCACGGCCGCTACACTGGCTGCTGCTGCTGCCGCCGCTGCTGCTTCGGATGTCACCAAGCCGGTCGCGTCGGTCACGAAGAGCGGCCCGGCACGCGTCCTCTAATGCACGTCTCTTAAAACCTCGGCTCTTGAGAAACGCAAATAGCCGCACTTCGGTGTGCTGTGCTGTGCTGCCGCGCGTTTAAGGAAAAATAAATAACAGTGACCCGTCCCTCGGCTGACGTTGAAACAGACTCCCACAGACCGTATGCCGTGCCGGGACCAGCCGCGCATACAGGGCCAGGAATGGCGTGCGGCGCCTGCGAATAGTGGTGCGACATGCGCTTCCACGACGACCCGCGGCCTGCCGTCCTCTCGTGGCCGCCCGGCCGCGCGGCTTCCACTCCCACGCCCAGTGCTGTACCTCTGCTGCCGTGCCGTGCCGCGCCGTGACCCGCGGGACACGCAACACGGCCAGCGGCGGCAGGGCGCATCCGATACCCAGCGATACAGTACACGAGCATGCTTTTAAAAATAATAATAATAATAATATTCAAGAGAACTAGTCGAAACATTGTCAGAGTTCGTTTAGAAAAGTGTCAGTGGATGAACCGAAGAGGGAAAAAAAGGCGGACGGACGGACAGCGTGAGAAAGAGAGAGACAGCGTGAGACAGAGAGATACGAAACACCAACCCCGGTCCCGTCGCGAGTTGGCTATCGGCGGTTCGCGACTGCAGCGGACGGAAATCGGTTCCGCCTCGGAATCTAATCTCCGTCCACTCGTCCGTCCACCTGGACCGACGGGGTCTTCGCGGGGGGCCGCGGGGGGCCGCGGAGCAGCGCCGCACACACACAAGTGTTTGTCGCGCCGATGCACGCGCAGACACCAAGGGGAGTATCACTCACAAGAAGAACCATGTACAGGGGAAAAAAATTGAGAATAAAAAAACCGTCTCTTTAAAAACCTCAACTAAAAGAAAAAATTAATAAGTAAAAGAATTCGGATGAAGTCATTACATTCCGAGTAAAGCAAATTGTCGCAAGTCAAAAACGGTCAAAAAATCAATTACTTTCAACGCAGAGCACACAAGACCAGCCGCGGCGCGGGGGCCGGCGGGGGCCCGGGGCGGCCTCGGCGCTGACGGCATCCTCAAGGCTCCCCGCCGTCGCCAACCAAGCGGATTAGTTGGCGCCCAAACCCGGGCCGGGCGGGGCCGTGCCAGCCGGTACAGGGAGAGGGGGGGGGGGGGGGGGTCACTCCGAGAAAGTTACTCCCACTTTCTTTTTATCCCCGTCGCCCTCGCCCCGTCTCTCTCACTCTCATTAGGGGGGGTTGGCGGGCCGACAGCAAAGCCAAGCAAATCATGAGCGAGCCCCAGCCGCTGACCCAGTAGTACAGTGCGGCAGGCCCGGCAGCTCCGGCCGGCTGGAGTCCCGCCCCGCCGCGCCGTCCGCCCCAAGGCCTCCACCCCGCCGTCGGGTGGGACGGATCCCACCCGCACCCCTTCCTCCCTTTCACTTGGAGGCGTGGCGGCGGCGGCGGCGGCGCGAGCAGGGAAGTGTGAGGAAGGGAGGGGGAGGGGTGAAGCAGGGCAGGGCGAGAGGTGCAGCACGGGCGGGCGGGGGCGGATCGATGGCCCCTCCACCCCCTCCCCCGTTATGCTTGTCGCCAGCCCACCCGGTCCCCGAAACCGTGTAAAACCCCACCTCAACCAGAGAAAGAGGGGGAGGGGGAGGGGGGGGGGGGGAGAGAGAAAAGCCAAATAGAGCGCAGCAAAGGAGCCCCCTCCCCGTGTAGACGGCGCCCTAAGAAGAAAAACAGGATAAAGGGGAGGGGGGGGGGGAGCTCTGGCTGTGAGAACGCCGTCGGGTCGGGGATCATCAGATTCGGACTCGTCGCCGTCCCCTGCAGGGGAGCGACAGCGCAGCCCGTGACCACCCGCGAGGGGGAGGGGCACTCCGGCGACAGGTGGGGCGCGGCGGGGCGCGGCGGGGCCCAGTGGTGGTCAGGAGAGCCCGCGGCGGCCGCCGGTGGTGGTGGTGGTGGCCTGACAGCTCTCGGTGTTTGACGCAAATGGCGACAGGAGCCGCAGCCGCGCCTTTCTAATCGAGGCACTCGACGCGAAAAGCGGCGGTGGACGGCGGGGCGGCGCGGCTGCACCGAGCTGTCATCGGCGACGCGTGTGAAAGAGAGGAGGAAAAAGCACGCCCCACCGATTCCAGATACGGGCGTCACAGGCAGCGCGTCGGGCGTCGCGGACAACTGATTCGACAGGCCGCCTCAATCACGCCATTTTTCCTGTAGCCGCCGGGGCCGGAGGGTGGGCGGCGCCCGACGACGGCTGCCGACCCCGGGGGACAGGGCAGAGGACCACCCGGCTAACCTTTAAAGGTCCGCCTAACGCGGGCGGCAGCGGCAGAGCCAAGCCTGGCCGGAGCCCGGGGGAGCAGCCGGCCGGAGTACCCGCAGGGGTCACCGCGTGGGAACAACACCAACGCCCCCGCACCGCACGCGCCGCCCGCCACGCCCCCGTCACCGCCAACCACATCACAACAGTCCCCCGGCACAAGGCCGCAACCTGCCGACCGCCTGACGACCGGAGGGGGAAAACTGGGGCCGCACTTCCGGGGAGCTTGATATAAAAAAAAAAAAATGAGTGGATGACGCGCGCGAGGCGGGGAGGGATAGAACAAAATGGATAGAAGGGGTTAGAGAGATGGGGAGGGGGAAGGGGGGCGAACGTGATTGACGAGGGGCCCGTGGAGAGCATGGGAGCACAGGTCCGGCGCCCGAGGCGCCACCTCTCTAATGAGTGCGACAGAGACGCCCCCGGACCCCGCCGCGAGCGCGACGGAGACAGGCAGCCGCGACGCGGCCGCACACGCCCCAATCATGACAGCTCACTGTTGCGGCGCGGTGCGCGGTCAGACGCGGCCAGGCAGATAAGGGTCCATCGCATTCACATCACATTACATCACGTGACGTGACGTGACACGGCCAGCGCGGGCCCGGCGCGAGTGCAGCGGTACACGGTACACTCCACGCCAGCGGCACACGCGGCGCGCCCCATCGGGTGCTGCGCGGTATAGTACGATACACTCGGCGTCAACGGCACGCGCCGCGTACACTCCGAGCAAGCAATACGCCGACTCGGTCGATGGCACGAGTTTACCAGAAACCGTAGTCAAACATAAAACAGTCACCATATCACTTCACCAAAAGAAAAAAAAAGACATGCTTTTGCAACAGCGCTGATATCTCACCTTGCTAAGTGGTAAATCTTATAGGTGTACTGTCCTTTCTTGTATTTTCCTCCGAGGAGAGGGTAGTCATCAAAAGGTTCATTCTTGAGCACCTCGATGCCCTCTCCGCCACCAGTCTCATTTTTGCTAGCTTCCGCCACAGAGTAAAGCTGGGCAACTTGATACTGAAAGAAAGGACAGAAGAGAACAAAATGATGAAGTTGTTAAGACGGCTAATTAAGGCAGTGGAAGTTTCATATTTTCACAATGGGACTAGAATGTCAAGGTAATATGCAAGTTGTGAATATAAAACAATATATAATAATATAAATATTTAAATTGTACACACATTTACATGTTGGTTCTAAAAAACAAGGGTTCAAAAATAGTACTTACCTCCTCAACAGTGAGGGGGAGTGTAACACGGCTGTAAGAAGAAAAAGAAACAAGGGTAAAAATGTGAGCTCAAAATACATTTACCTCCAATGACAAGAGCTATGAATTATACAGAGCATGAATATATATGGTGTGAAATACAAAAATGCTATTTAACACACAAAAGTTGTTTATGTTTTGTAGTGGCTTTTCCCTTGCAACTGTATTACTCCGCCCACAAAGAATTCATGACAGCAAAGCGCAAGGAAATGTCAGAAATGAATGAGAGGACATGGCTCCATTCTGAAGTACTTTTGTAGCAAGAACAGATTCAAATTCCTGTATGAAAATATGAATTGTATTCAAACAAGCTGACTTGAATTCGGGCAGAGGTTTAGAGAGTGTCCCGCAGAACGTAACACTTTGTCCCATTGATTCGCGAACGTCCGATTTGAGCCACTCAGGCAGAAGCACGGCACCTAACCTTGCACATCTGAGTCATCACTAAGGTTCCCAACCAATACTGCATACGAGATCGGCACCGAGACCTGTGAGTGGCCTAAAAAACGCCCCCAAAAATCACGAACGAAGGCTAATGAACACAAAACTAGAAAAGCCACAGGAATATTACGGCAAACAACTGCCTCTGCAGACGTCAATAGAGGGTAGTTGATATTTCAAGGCTACATCAATCCGATTTCACTCCCAGCTCCTGGTCTCTACAAACTGGCCACAAATCCCGACCAGTCATGTTGACATCGACATTAGCAGGCATATCCAGAGCAGCTACAAATCGACGGCATGCGAGGGACTGATAAGTTTTATCGAACGAGTGTCGGCACGCAAGTGTTCGAATTTTCATGCCATGTCCACACAGTATTCGCGTCGAAACCTTGAATGACGATGTGAAACCGAACATCTTAACACTACGGTACACCAGAAATTACTTACAATTCCTTGATCAACATTTTAAACTAAGGTGCTAATTCATAAGACGTAAAGAGCCAAATATCGCACGAGTCTTGGATCACTACGAGTGGATCGGGTAGGGGCTCGCGGTACACTCACACACACAGGCACACTCTCGCAGGGCAGCACAGACACCGCCGCCTTGCCTCCCGAGCGCGAGTGACGTAGCCCGTGCGTCATCGTACACCACGCCACGGCCGCCTGGATCCGAGCCCAACAGGTCGAACGTCTCCGTGGTATGCAATGGTGTGGTCAGCTTCCGGCTAGAGGGCAGCACAAGCAGTGGCCTTCCCCCGCACCCAGCGGACTTCCCTGCGAGGTGCGGCTGCGGTGGAGCGACTCATGACAAGCGATTTGAGCTTAAGCGGGGGTGCCTCTATCGCGCGTGATCACCAAAGCCGCAGTCCGTGTTTCTTAAAGGTGTCGTATCGCTCACTCATCCCCCGCTCTCACCAAGGCTTGCAGCGCCTCTGGCGAGTGACACAGACACCATGCAGCTCCCCAATACATGCGTTGGGTGCCACATTGAAACTGTTGCTGTCTGCTCCGGCCAATGCCGCTAAAAGAAATCAGCTTTCGCTTTTAAAGGAAAAGACTTGATTAAACATTTTCTGAAATTATTTTAAAAAGGATTGCGTTGGGTAAGTTGGTATCATTCAAAATTCGGTAAGGAAATAGAAGGCGCTGCTACCTTTTCTTCTTTCGCATGTTCTTCAATTTTCAGTGATTTTCAGTGATACGACCGTCTATCATGACGTCATGTGTAATGGAATGATTGCTGTTGATAAGAGCTGATAATCGCTGTATCTTTTCCTTTGTCACGCAGTTTTGGATTTTCCAGTGTTCATGGTTCAATGTTACAGTAAAATTGTCAAGTGAGTTCCTACCCGAGTTCAGAGTGCATTCTTTGCGAGATTATTTTCAAGGCTGAAAACTTTCGCTCGTTTGACAGCTAGGTGGTTAAGGATTATTGCATTCTCATAATAAATTCTGATGACATTTGTCCTTTTTGAATGAAAATAACTGATAAGATATTTGTTTGAATTCTTACTACTACCTTAAGAAGTCGTCTTTTTCCCACGTTATCTTGGGTAGTGTACACTTGTGGATAAGCATTGTTTTCCATCTCAAAATTCATGAAGGTACTGAGCAAAATGTGTTGACATTTGACGTTGCTCTTTACTCTTTTACTAATATTCACATTCACTAAAATAAGGCTCTACATAAAGTTAAAGTTTCTGAAAATATTCCTCATTATTTTGTAATAAGGGTTAGGTGGACAACAGAAAGCTGGAGGCCAGACAATGTTGTTTTCATTTTGTATGTCTTAATGTTTCTTTTGACATGTTCATTAAACTGTATTGCATCTTCTTCCCATTTATATACATAGTACCGTAGATCTATTGTCCATGTGCTATTGTCTGGTTGATGGACTCAAAACTGGTCAAAACTTTGCTTGATACGGAGGTTATGTCTGGGCAGTGATATGGCTTATATTTACTTAATCGTAAGGTGCAGGGTCCAGTTAGAGTAACACAGTTTTGTATAGTGCAATCTTTTTGTAATCGTGGACAAGATGGACCATGAAATAAGGTGTTTTTGTTTTTTTTTAGAGGATACTCTTTTGGCTTTTCTTTGTTGTCAATATCCTCTTTTGTACCAAACCTCTTAAAATTGGAGTCAGGTCTCGCAAATTATCATGCATTGACAGTTCATTACAAACATCTTTCCTTTCTTGTCATTCAGGTTGCAGTCACCTAAATTTTTGCTGCGCTCCATGTGATCTCAAGGGTGTTGATGATGTCAGAACCAGGGAATCCTGGGTTTCATCAGCTCAGTGTGACAAGTATGTTTTTGGGATTTAGATCTCTAAAGTCTATGCCAACTAATCATTTTTTCAATTTTCATCTTCCTGCTATCTTTTTCCTACAGTTGAATGTGCACATCTGAAGAGCCCATCCAGTTTTCTAAAGCCAAACCCTTATGTAGAACTGGTAATTGATGACAAAGCTCCCCGGAAAACTGAGGTAGTCAAGTGCACAATCCAACCAAAATGGAAGGAAGAATTCACCGTGTAAGTTCCTCCTATTTTCCACCCATCCACAATACGTACTGGAAACCAATCAAGTTCTCATACGGTACATGTTCATTTTCTCTGTTTTAGGCTGGTCACTCCTCATTCCTTGCTGCATTACCGAGTTTTGGATCACTGTTCCTTTCGGAAAGATTCAATTTTGGGTGAAAAACGCATTTGTTTGTATGATATTTTGCACATGTGCAATGGTAGGTGTGAATTTCTAGAAGTCACATTGGACCTATATCGGGGCAGTCCTGCTGATAGCCAAAATGTAGCTGCTGTGAAAGTTGGAGAGCTGATAACGCTCATGCATGGCATGAAGATTGACATGAGTTTTGTCAATGCTCCCACATCAATTCCACCTTCATTGCCTTCTTCAAGTAGACTATCAGATCCTGCTGCCAGAAGCTCTGGTAAGTTTTGCACCCTCCTTATTTAAGGCTGTATAGTTAATATATTTTTTGAACTTTGTAAAAAATCTGGTTGCCTTATTATTTTAAAGAACTGGTTGCCCAGTCTGTTTTAGAATAAATTAGAATAAATGGTTTACTCTGTAACTGGGGTGAACCAGTTAGACTATTGAACTGGATTATTTATCACATTTCTGATTCCAGGGTTGAGTTCTTCAAATGGTGAGACTGGGGGTATTAGAGGTGGTTTGAATGGTGTCCGATTTCGTATTCGTCCGCACGGAAATGGAAACACTGTGGCCAATGGAAATGTTCAGCCTCAGATACGCCAGTCTGGGTCTGGGTCGCATTCACATCAAATGTTGCATGCAGGTATATATAAATGTCTGATGTTTGCGTTTTTATTTGAAGTATGGGTGATTTTATCTTCAATTACTATCATGTAAGACACTTATACTTTAACATGGCCTTCAATGGCATCAGATAGTCATTTGGGTCCTAGGGTGCCTCTTAATCCCGTTTTTCTCATGAGTAAATAGTCTGGAAATGTGTGTAAATTTTTTAGAGATCTTGCGTGCACATTTACATTTGAACATTAAAGATTTGTCTTGTCCGTGTGATAGCTTTAACTCTGGAACCATGTCATCATCAAAACAGTCACCCAGATGGATATGATAGGTTGCCTTATTCCATCTTCCCACCGGAGACTACTAGACCATCCATAGGTAGAGTCATTGCATATATGGGGCCATCCAGATGCACATAAACACTTGACCAGTAGTTGCCTGTTACATGATCTAAAAAAAGTAAAACACACATAAAGGCATTGTAACTCATATATGCTAAGGTCAGAGTAGTGTTTTCACAACATGCACATATATTTTCCGTAAATCCAGTATCCAGGGACCCTTCAAACATAGTTGCTTCCTAGATTGCAGTTTGGCCAAGATTGCAGCGGGTCATGTCCTCTTGCACCCACCTTTCTTCATCATGGCAAAATGGGAGATTCTATTTTAGCACCCGTATAAAATATTTCTGTATTTTTTCCAGATCTTTCAACGTTAGCAGCTCGAGCTGCTGCAGCTGTAGCGGCAGCCTCACAGATGTCGCAGGATCAGGCACAAGCTGCACCGCCCGGTCACCATCATGTCACTGGAGTTCCATCTCAGCCTGAGCATCCGGCAGAAGGAGAGTCGAGTGCGAGCCCTAGCATCAGTGCCGCGGCGTTGCCTAATGGTGTTGTTGGTGCTGGAGCAGTAGCGGCCAGTGTGGAAATGGAGCCCAGAGTCCCAGGCTCAACGGCAACTGTTGAAGAGCCCTTGCCAGCCGGGTGAGCTTCAAACCTTTGTATGCTCGTCGTAAGGTTTTCCTTCAATTTTCTCATATTTGTTTTCATGTGTGAAGGTGGGAAATGAGATATGATGTGTATGGGCGGCGGTACTATGTAGATCATAACACCCGAAGCACCTCATGGGAAAGGCCTCAACCGTTGCCTGCTGGGTGGGAAATCCGACGTGACCAGAGGGGACGCATCTACTATGTGGACCACAACACCCGAACTACCACATGGCAAAGGCCTTCGACTGAGCGTTTACAGCATTATCAACACTGGCAGGGTGAAAGGGCACATGTTATGACCCAAGGAAATCAACGTTTCTTGTATCCCCAGGTAGGATAAAATCAGTCAATGAAGGTAGTTGCTCATTTATTACATCTGTGTACTAACTCTTGTGATTGCTCTGTCCTTTGCCAAGCAGCATCCAACAATTCCCAATCAGGATTTGTCTGCTATTGCGGAGGAAGAAGATGCTTTGGGACCACTTCCTGAAGGCTGGGAAAAGAGAAGTGGACCTGAAGGACGGCCATATTTCTGTAATCACAAAAATCGAGTCACTCAGTGGGAAGATCCGCGCACCCAAGGGTTAGTAGACCATATTATTTATCTACTACAGTTATACAACATGCTTAAATTTTGTTTTCCTAAAATACTTTTGCCATTTTCAGAGAAGAGATTGGTGCTGATGAACCACCGCTACCTCCTGGTTGGGAAATAAGACTTACTGAAGATCATGTACGTTATTTTGTGGACCACAACAAAAAGACTACAACATTCCAAGACCCTCGTCCTGGTGCACCTAAAGGGTATGGAATTTTCTATGACTGCATAAGTTGAATAAGAGTTTTTTATGGCAAGGGATAATTACATTATTGCTTTCTAGGATGCCTGTTGGTGCGTACGGTGTTCCAAGAGCCTATGAACGTTCTTTTAGATGGAAAATCAGTCAGTTCCGATACCTCTGCCAGAACAATGCTTTCCCTAGCCACATCAAAATTTCGGTTGCCAGACAGACATTATTTGAGGATTCATACCATCAAATCATGAGGCTTCCTCCCTATGAACTGAGGAAAAGGTTGTACATTATTTTTAGAGGAGAGGAAGGTTTAGACTACGGCGGTGTTTCAAGGTAACTGTTGCTGCCACCAAGTTCTCCTTTTCATAAGTTCATTATCTCACTTATTTAAGAGTTTTGTTTTCTCAACAGGGAATGGTTTTTCATGCTGTCTCATGAAGTTCTAAACCCTATGTATTGTTTGTTTGAGTATGCTAACAAAAGCAACTATTCATTGCAAATTAATCCTGCCTCGTATGTGAACCCCGACCACCTTCTTTACTTTAAATTTATTGGAAGATTTATTGCTATGGTGAGTGGAACGGTTATGTCAAGCGAGATGTCATTGTGTTAAGCAATCTGTGCCAAGCAGCAACAATAAGTAATGGACATTTTTTATTTCTGCATGTACAGGCTTTGTACCATGGGAGGTTCATTTATTCTGGTTTTACCATGCCATTTTATAAACGCATGCTGAACAAGCAGTTGATCATGAAGGACATAGAATCCATTGATCCTGAATTTTACAATTCCTTGGTGTGGATTCGAGACAACAATATAGATGAGTGTGGACTGGAACTTTTCTTCAGTGTAGACTTTGAAGTTCTAGGACAAGTAATGCATCATGAGCTGAAAGAAAATGGTGACAAAGTTCGGGTTTGTGAAGAAAATAAAGAAGAATACATGAGGTACATCATGCTTTGATACATTAGATTTTGTTTTCATTTTAATCTCACTATAATTTTACTTCTTTCATCAAATTTAATTTTCAGGCTGATGACTGAATGGCGTATGACCCGTGGAATTGAGGATCAGACTAACTATTTCCTACAAGGTTTTGATGAAGTAGTTCCACTTGTATGGTTGAAATACTTTGATGAACGAGAACTAGAGTTGATGCTATGTGGTATGCAAGAAGTTGATGTTGATGATTGGCAACGTAACACTATTTATAGGCACTATACTCGTTCATCAAAGCAGGTGGTATGGTTTTGGCAGGTATGTTACAATAACTTCTTTAATTAAGTTGTCTGTTTTGTTCTATATTATCATTTGACTTTACTCTTTTGCAGTTTGTTAGACAAACTGACAATGAGAAGCGAGCTCGCCTACTCCAGTTTGTGACAGGAACTTGTCGTGTGCCTGTAGGAGGTTTTGCAGAGCTAATGGGTAAGATAAATTTTCTGTAAATCTCTCATGTTTCTTGCAATTTGTTACTTTCCCATTGTAACCATTTTTTTCACCTCTAGGGAGCAATGGGCCTCAAAGATTCTGCATTGAGAAGGTTGGCAAGGACACTTGGCTACCTCGCTCACACACTTGCTTCAATCGATTAGACTTGCCACCCTACAAGAGCTATGAACAATTGGTGGAAAAACTCATCTATGCTATTGAAGAAACGGAGGGCTTTGGTCAGGAGTAATACTTAGCTAACTTGTATTGTTCCATTCCTTTAGTCCTAGAATTTGTGATGTGAATCAGTTCCTGGTTTCATTTTGAAGTGATGTCCAAAAATTTCTAATACTGAAGCAGAAAATTATCACATCCTAAATTGTTCGTTATGCACTTGAAGTATCTTGGTTCTTCTTTTGCTGTCAAATGGTTACTCCATTTGAATATCATTTGTTATACAGAAGTATTTTGTTGTGTATTTAGGATTTGAGTAAATATTTTATTATATATATGAATATATATGTGTATGTACATATATAATTGAGTGTGTGTGTGTGCGCGCGCGTGTGTATGTATGTATGCGAGTGTATGTGTGTGTAAGTATGTATGTAAGTATTGTCAAAGCTTTTGTAAAGTCCTCTTTATGAACTAAGGATGGTAGTCATGTTGTTAAAATGCTTCAATACCAGATTTTACTTTTGTGATGAAATTCATGTGTTACAAAAGGAATGTTACTGTGTGAAATGGGCAGGTTTTGTTTATAACAATGATGAAACTGGAGATGTGATAATTTTGTTGTAGGCTATTGTTTACCTGGTTGTTGTAGAAACAATGAAATTATTTCTACCTTTGCTACTTCTCAGAGCCAATGTTGTGTAAAAAAGTGGTATGATGCTCTTTAGTATCTCATTGAAGTACAGTACACTGAAATATGGAACTTAGTCTCTCTTACTGCACTTAGTTTTGTGTTTTGGATAGCACAATATTTTCACATTGGGAGTCAAGTTTGCATTTTGATTGGTCAGGTGGTAATGTCCTTGATTTTGGTATTGAGACTGATTATCGATATTACTCACGTATGGCTTTTTATTTCTGTTTTTGGTGAGGCAGAAAGAGTAAGCGTGCACAGACTTCTATCTTTCTCCTTGAATTAACTGTTTTGTTTGTGTGCTATACTTAATATTCGTGGTGCTACAATCCTCATGTGAATCCTGATGAATTCAGTATGTGAGTTGTATTTTTCGATGCAAAACCGAATTTACCTGAGGATGAAATCTACCCATCATTGGTTTAATTAGTAAGCACATGTTGGTTTCTTAAATTTACACATTTGTTATCTGACATCACTTGGTAGAATATTATGCTTTTCTAGAACTTCTGTCTGTTTACTGCTGTGGCATTTTTCTGTTTACATCAAGTGCTTTTCCTGATAAAATATGCAAGCAGTATTTTGATATTGATCAATTGGCAATTTTCAACATGGCTGAAGTTTGCGCAAATGTAAGTGGAAGGTTAACACTTACATAAAAGTTTATGATTAGTGCTTTGAACAGCCTTGGTTAGATGTAGTAGTTAGTCAAGGTTTCAGTTTGTTGCAGTGTCCAATAAGGTTGTGTAGGATCAAATATTTTGTATCAAATTACAAAACATAAAAAGAAGAAAGGATTGAGGGAGTGTTAAAAATCATACTTTGGACCACATTAGCCTAGGAAACGTATGATATGATGAGTTATGAGTAGCTTGAAGTATTCCTGAACCCTATTCATCAAAATTAATGATTTTTAATCTTGTGAACAATCTGTTTGGTAAATCAGTTTTGTCACAACTTTTCTGCTTTTCTGGACCCATTTTTTTCTCTTTTTCTTGTGGGCTGTATTGTTTTGTGTGAATTTTCTTTTCGAATCTTCACAGTCATACAAGGTGCACTCTAGTATTGAAGTGATGAGAATGCAACGCCATGTGATTTTTCAGAATTTGAATTGAAATAGATCGGAAGAAATATTGCGTTGTTGATGACTGATATACCTAGGTAGGATTTTATTACTTACTGAATTAAGAGCCATAAGCTGTGATACTACTGCAGGCTCTGGTTGTACTGGCTTGTCACATCCAAGTCTTTGCCGCTTCATGCTTTATCATTCTTTAGTTTTAGTAGATACTGAATTCTGAATGTAAGTATGATTGTAAAAATCAGTGCGGTTACATTTGTCTGGATTGTTATTTTTCTTACTGTCTGAACATGCTTATTTCACTTCATGTTCATATGTTTGTTATCTATATCTCAAATGCTTTCTTCGATTAGAATAGAGAGTGAAGTAATGAGCTCCTAATTTTGTGTATTTTTCCATGCAATGGTGATGGATTTATGCACTGGGGAAACATTAATGTAGTATGCGCTATAAAGACTAACATACCAGTTTGGTAGATTTTGAAATTGTTTAGATAGGTGTGTAGCAATACTTGAATCTATAATGGATTCTTCATTGTTATAAATCGAGTTTTGTGGTACTCCTGGTGCTCTTTTTTTCTTACCTAGGCATTTTAGCGAAGTATCACCTCTTGGTTAATGGTGGTTAAATTATTGGTGACTTTTTAAAACTCAAATCTTTCCCATCTCCGGTCCTTATGAAAGCTAATTTCTTAAAGTTTATATTTCCGTTTGGAGGTTGTACTTAGTACCATCTCAGTGCTACAAGTTTTATTAAAGATACTGTTCTGAAATTTCCAGAAGAAATGCAAATGTGGTCTCATAATCGTATTCAACAGGAATGATTTGGTTCAACTTCCTGCCTAAAATTTTGGAGGGATTTGTAATGCCTTTGAATGCATGTCATGCTTCATGAAACTCTTGCCCCCACTTCTTTATATGTACCAATTTTCAGCAATTAATGTCTGTTTTTATGAGTCAACTGCAGTGCTTGTTATGTTAGTTGCTCAGTGATGAGCAATAGAGTAATTAGGAACTTTTGTATAAGAATATTTGATAAAGAAATGTTTTTGTCACTCATGAGATTTCCTCAAAGCTCGAAAACAATTGTGATTATGTTAAGAGTCTGGTTGACTTCTTGGTACACACATGCAAATTTATGTGATTGTTATGTTTTCTCTGTGTATATTTGATGTACAGTGCATACAGGTCAGCGGTAATCTTAGACACATTTATGGCAAGTTCTATCCATCAAACTGCTTCTGTTTCTTACATTCATAACTGTGAGAGTGATAGTAGGAGGATGGGTCACACATGTTGAATGCACTTGTTTGAAACTTGACTTTTCAGGACATGTTATTATTCTTTAAATGTTTAATGTCCATTTTATTCAGCTGTGAGTGCTCAAATGTTTGACCCATTTTCAAACATGTCCTGTATATTTTGAAGTAACAACGAATACCCAAAGATACTGTATATATTTCATATAATTCTTTCCTAAGTTAATGGAAGTGATCCTCTGTGTATAGTTTTGTTGTTGTTTTTTTAGTATTATTTCTAGGTTTGGTGACCTTTATTACAGAATCATAGAATCAAGCTTCTCTAAGCTATTCATTATGTACCTTATGAAATTGAACTTTCCCAGTTGTTATATTCACATTGTACCATGTTTATATTTTAACAATTGTATTTTTATTTTAAGTTGGGAGATTCAATTTATGATTGTTGCTTTCATCTTTGTTGCTTTCGTGTCACAGGTTTTAATATTTGAACCACTGTTATGTTACTACCACACGCTAGGGAGTCATGGAACTCAATATCATCATGGTCATATCTGGATGTGAGGCTGTGGCTAAAATATAGTTGGCTTGGTTTTACATTAGAATTATGATTGTTTCTGCTGTATACCGCCTTTTAGATATAATTTTATTTCATTCATTTTTACTCCCTGCAAGTTTTGTTTTTTGGTGTTGAAGGAGCACGTCATGGTTGATGTTACTTTCATGCAAAATTATCTTGTGTTGCCCCAGAAAAAGTGGAGGGCAAGATTTTTTTTACCACAAGTCTTTTGGGGTTCGATTTTCTCAACAGAATGGAGTGAATTACTTTATTTCCACATCAAATCCTGAACTGGAATCTAGTCTACTATTTGTTCAGTATAGCTTGCCCGGAAAATGTAGGGACAAACTGTTGTGGGCATCAAATCATTTCCTCACGGAGACTTGGATTTTGTACAACCTTAATCTGGAACAGAGTGGATTCTCTCCCCGGCATACTCTTGCTCATGTGACTTTCACTGCCACAGGCATGTATCAGTTTTTATATGTAAAACTCATTTTAGTTAACAGACAGTTCATATGTATAAATGTATCAGATGTAAAATAAGAAAGTCTTTTGAAAAAGAATGGAAGTTTATTTTATCATTCCTTGTCCAGCAAGGCGCTGTTAAACAGCAATCTACTCACATCCACCATATCTAGAATAGAGTTGATGCAGCGACACAGAGCAAGCCCAAGCTAATGCAAACAATGATCGACCTCCCCGATCAATAAAAATATTAATAATCTGTCTTTTATCACAAGGCAATCACTTATACACACATACACAGAAAAATACCAATCGAGCTCTTTTTTTCATACGTCTGATTTTTCTTTGTACTGGATCACTCCCTTTTCAATTAGATCGGGAATTTCAACAGCTAACCAAGGTCCGAGCTGAAAAGTAATTGCACGGCTTATTGTGCTGCAGGGAAAGTAATACTCCAATTTCAAATTGAAATCTAGGACTACTTACACCAAGAGCCATGGCATGAGCTATTCCAAACTTGGGGACATTTCTAGCCCATAGAGGCTTAAAGTGGTCAGTAAGACAGATCTTACCCCCACGATACATCTTGGCCGTTTTGCCATCCAACTCAGGTAATGCGATTTCCGGAGCAGTTGCTGGGTATGTAACAGGTATCTATCGACACATAAGCATCACATTGTACAATTAGGTCTCAAAAGAATAAAATGGTAGGAACTGCTGAGTTTAATAAGCACATACATACATCAAATTCTACATCGAATTCATATTTCAGAAGGTTGTGTATATACCAACACTTCCCAAACCAACGTGTTCCTTGCTCATTGGACTCCAGTCTAAACCAGTCATTATCTGCTGTCTTGTTGTTCTGTACATACTGCAATAAAAACAGAAAAATAGATGGGAATTACATTAACGTCCATCCAATATAAGTTTCCATATGGAAGCAAGTGTGTTAATGTGCATTTCAGGTGCCGTGCATAATGAACAATACACTACGAGCAGACCCTCATAGTGACTGCATGTGACTTCACCAAATTTTTGAGGTAAAATTATCCAGTGGCAATTGGTCATTATTGTTTGACAACATGTTAACACTGACAGAAATAGAGAACAAATTTTTATCCTCTGCACATTTAACAATTTTGGTGAAGCAAAAAGAAAGTCTTCTAAAAAATGGATAATAATAAGTAAACCAATTTGATTTTACACAAAGTTGACATTTATTTATGTACCTGAATGAGAGCTTGGTATTCTTCCTTCAATCTCTGCACCCAAAGATCCTTTTCACGGGGTCCAGCCTTTGTTTTAAGTAGCGGAATGCAACTCAAAGTCTTTCTCGTCGAATCGTCAACCATTTTGAAACTAACACTTTCCAAGAAACCAATAGGCGAGTTAAAATATGTTAAAATGGGTCCAGCAGAACCTCCAACACATCAACTTTCCTCCTAGAGTACTATGGCGCCACACCAACGGACTCGCAACTTCTTCCCTAAAAGGAAGCCGTATGGCAGCATGGGCAGCATGCGGCGCAGACAGCGCCGGCATAAGATTTTGTACGAAACAATGATGGGCCACTCATCAGCGTAAACTTAATGGAATTTTTTTTAGAATGAAACTGACATTGCTGCGTCAAAGTACAGAAGTCTTGGCAATACAATTATTTTATTCGAAATTGCCCCCCTCCCCTGTTTCGGCGTCATTTTCTTGTTTCTGCTAGCGCGAACGTTCGCCAATGTAACCCTCTATGTCTTGCTGGATTTACTCCACACATGTATTTTTGAGATGCGGTATCACCCCACATAATTGAGCGAGTTCTATATCTAACTTCACTGCCAAAACTGAGGACTTCCCCGCTAGCTGTTACATTGCTCGAATCCTATTTCGAATGGTAAGATGCTCTTGTCTAGGGTTAGGGTTTTCAAAACAGGATTTGTTATCCTTCCTCAAATTAGTTTCTCCAAATTTAGTAATCACTCTTGTCATACTTTGTGTTTTAAACCATCAGTATTATATTTTGTGCCGTGTGCATTTGTAGTGGTTCAGTTATACAGTTTCAAATTTTCTATTTGGGGTTTCTGCTGCAACACCATGTATTTCTGATCTCATTACGTTTTGCTCGTTCCCATAGCGTTATAGCGGTAAAGCCAAGTGAGAATAGTTTAGGGTTCGTACTTAACACATTCTGTCATCTTGCTACAAAGTTTTGATAACAGTTTTCTTTCACAGTTAAAATGGATGAAGACGGAAGCAATAATAATACAAAATCTGAGACGTCTCAGAGTTCAGAAGAATCAAATGATTTGTTTGAGAAGTTCAACGAATGTGTTTCTAAAGATGACAATGCCTGGCTGCATTTAAAAACTATCACAACCTTCGATACAGGTAAGCTGCCTACCAACACTAGAGTTTCCAACCTAATTATTTTGAAATGAATTGGAGAATTTTTTTGTATTTGTTTCCTGTTTGTTCACCAATAACCCATCTGTCCTTCTTTCTCAGGTACTTCTAGTGAACTGCGCACTTGCGAAACCAAAATACGTGCCTCTAATGTTAGCTTGTTTAAAGTTGAGAAACCTGATTATGATGGAAGACCTTCTGATGAAGGATATCATCAATACATAGATGACTTTGTGAATATACGTAATGATGACCATCAAGACCAAATCTCGGTAGACAATGGCAATGTTCCATCGACCAGGAATGGCTACCAAAATGAAGAAGCATTACGTTCTAATATTAGACGAAGAAATATGAGAAGGAGGAAAAGTAACAGTTTTTCCGAAGGTAATTTGCCTTTTGGCATGGTAGCTGACCCAGTAAGCCATTTTTCTGTGAGTTCAAACCCTTCAAGAAATGGGACCGTCAGTGACGTTGGAGTTGACCGCACCAACGCTAGCTTGGGTTCGCCAGCACCTGTTCAGAGCCTTACACGCTTCTCCCCTACAAGTTTGCTTGTTGAATCTCTTATTGATCAGCTTTGCAAATTAATGGAAAAGGACTCAAGGAAACAAAGAAAACTTTATCATGGTAAGAGATGCTTTCTTCTTCAGAAGAAGGTCTATTGTATCTACTACTGTCCACTAAGATTTATTGTGAAACATCCTTGTGTCTCTGTTTACAGTGATATGTGAAAGACTCCACCAAATGCAACTAATTGATGATACATATACTATTGAAGAGTTTCAGTTCATGCGAAGTCACTACCAGAAAGCTTTATACCAACTACTAGCAGTAGCTAAATCATCTACCCAGCCCTCTGGTACACGAAATATTTTACTACCACTTCCTAGGTAATAGTAATAATCAAGAGCTACCATTGCAACTCCTAGTAACTTTCGTACACTTATTGCTATTTTCCTTCCAACAGCTCAACCATGAATGTAGATATCAAATTGAATTCAGAGCAAGTATTAGAGTGGTCACGTTATCAGCATGAATATCAAGAGTTGGAATACCTTGCTAAAGGTGGCTTTGGTCACGTTTACAAAGTAAGGAATAAATTAGATGGTGGTGAATATGCCATCAAGAAAATATTTCTCAGGTATTGTGTGTAATTAAAATTTAAAAAAAAAAAATTGTTTGATAACATGTCTTTTCAAAAAGTTAAAATTATTCAAAACTTTAGGTATCGTTATGTTGAAGGCTTTTTAAGAAGCCTAAAGGAAGTGAAAATGCTTGCTCGGCTCAATCATCCTAATATTGTTTCATACAAAGCAGCATGGCTTGAGCCTATGGAAGGTAAGAAAAGTAAGAGCCATATGCAGAAGTCCTCACAAAGTAGTACATCGCAGGAAGCCTCTGTATCAGTTTTCTCTATGAACTCTAACTCGAGGTAAAACAAGTTGGGTTGTGCTGTTTTCAGATGTTGTCTGAAATACCTGCCATGCCTAAAACCAATCATCATTTCTCTCATAGATTGCCCCTTCCACCAGCTCCTGCTCATATTTCTGAGGATTCTCTTGATATTGTGTTTCAAGATTCCTCTCCTGAAAATAGGAGCAACTGCAGCCATATTTCCAAGTCTTCTAGAAGTCCCTTACAGTGGAATCAAAAAGATCTGAGTAATTCATCAGGATCTAGAACACATCCTTCTACGGAATTACTTGGAAGGTCAACATTATCTAGTCATGACATAGGTAGTAATTCTTCATCACCAAGTGATAACAGTGATGAAGGTGATAGCTCAGAAACATCAGATGAATCTGCTGCATTTCCCATGAAAACCAAGGCATACAAGGAAAATTCTACCGCCTCATCTTTTTTAGTAAGATATGCTTGCAATCGAATGAAGGCCTGCATAACCAACCTCTCTACATTTTTTCAACTTATTTTCAATTACAGCGAAACTGGGCTACACTGTATGTCCAAATGCAATTATGTGAACGTACTTTAAGACAATGGCTGGATGTACGGAATGCTACATTGCCTGCTTACCCTCTGGCACCCAGCTCTAGTGAGGGGACACTGGCCATGAACTTGTTCCTGAGAATAGTTAATGGTATTGATTACATTCATGCTCAAGGCATAGTACATCATGATATTAAGGTATAATCAATATAATTATGTAATTCTTCTGTAAGTTGAACTGACATAGTGCTTTGAGTTGTGACATTCTTTTCAAATTTTGCAGCCCAGTAACATATTTGTTAGTGGGACTTTGAAGGAAGTGCAAGTTGGGGACTTTGGTTTGTCATGCTGTATTCTGAGTAGAGTTGATAGTTCAGGTGTAGTAGGGGAACACCATGGAGAGGTCGGAACCCGGATGTATGCTGCTCCTGAACAGTTAAGAGGGAGATGTACTTCAAAGGTAATGCTCTCTTTTTGGCTGTGAAGGTATGTTTTTGTATTGTATTTATTCCTGATGAATAGTGTAGGACTGACATACTATTTTTCTCTCTTCAGAGTGATCTGTACAGCTTGGGCATTGTATTGCTTGAACTATTACACCCATTTCATACTGACATGGAAAGGAGTAAAGTTATACAAAAATTAAGAACTGGCCATTTACCTTCAGATCTCAGCACAACATGGCCTCATGCGGTAAAAGAATATTTCAGTTAAATTCCTGTACACACAGGTGAATTACTTCAGCTCTTGGTTACAATTGTATTATTATCCTCCTTCTTATCACAGGCGAGAGTGATCAGTGATTTGCTGCAGAAATCCCCAGCAGCTCGACCCAGTGCCAATGAACTCCTTCAGAGGGTGGAATCTTTACTCCGTTCTAACATGGAGAGTGATCTTAGTTCTCAGCTGGCAACCAAAGATGAGACTATCAGGCTATTAAAAGAAGCTGTAGCATCAAGGGATCAAGAAATAGCCAAACTTCGTCAAAGACTGTCTTTCTTTGAAAAGTAAAAAGAAAAATACAACATAGTTCGACCATTGAAACTGATAAATTGCCAAATATTTGTACCCAATATTTTTGTTAATTATCAGAAAGGTTGGACAAAGCTCTAGTCAGTAAACTGCTTTCATGTTTGGGTGCAGTTTCTGTTGCTGTTTCCCACTGTGTTCATTTTTAATGGTCCTCACTGATAGACTGATGTAAGTTTCAAAATTTTAAATGAGTACTATCATTGAAGATATGGCTGTGAATATGTGCAAGCTGGATTTAAATTATTTTAGGGCTAGTATTATTTGTCAGTGGGATGAAAGCCATTTCCTCTCCTTTTTCCCTTGGAAAATCTGGGAAACTTCCCTGGTTTTTAAAGTAGCTTGATGAAAATCTTTTTTATTATTACATTCCTTGTTTCTTCTGTGCGCACATTTCCCCATTCGAAAAAAATGTTTTATTTGGTTTGCTTGCTATGGAAAGGATTCCTTGTAATAGAATTCCATTCCTTCAGTTTTTCATCCTGGTATGTGTGCTTTTCTTGTTTCCCTGTCTTTTATTTTGTTTGTTTCATTTGGATTTCTACAGAATAAATGAAACAGGAGAGAACCTCCTGAATGAAAGCTCTTACCTGGTTGTTTATCATTACAAGCCCCCTCCCATGGAGAAATAAAATAAATACATCTCAGGATTACATTTTGATTCTGTGATTGGCTGGGCATCAGCGGCACCTAGAGAGGTACGGCTCCTCTTGATTTCCAGCACGGTGGACTTCCGGTGTCCTGCCGGCCCTGCTGGTCCTGCCCCCCCCCCCCCCCCCCCCCCCCCCCCCTCCTCCCGACCCCCGATACCTGGCCCCTATCTCGTCCGGTTGATCGAGCTCTAGGCAAAGAATTGGGGAGTGTAGTTTGATGTCGAGTTGAGCGAATGCTCAAAATGGTGCGGTGACAACCCTAATTTTACGATTAGGGAGCACCGAGTGAAAAGTGAGAACAGCCTTGTTACACTTGATACCCCTAGAATTTCGACTTTGCGTCGCGTTGGGTGAGCTGAAGTGAGCACGTCCGCTCCCTAACCTCAACAAACAGTCACTTATTGTCCAGCCGACACGCCCTTTTCCCTAGGAAGCCATGGGCAGCTACTGGATCCCCACTAACTTCCACGATTTCCTCGGAGATATTAAGGAGGTGAGGCCCTGGTGCGCAAATTTAACTGCAGTGAATCCAACTCTGGAATAACTGGAGGCTCCACTCCAAATTCTGGGCCAGGTTTACAATGTCCCTTTTTTAATATATATTTTTCAGGCCTCTCTCCTTCATTTTGTTCTGGAAGGGTTTCTTGTTGCCTGGCTATTATGGTTTATTTTCCGGAAAAGCTACAAGCCACACCATGCTCCTACTATGACCAAAGAAGTAAGGGTTTTGTTATAGCAATTTTTCTTTGGTCCAAAAAGGAAACCATAATGTGAATCTCAAAATCGTTCTTAATTTTAATTTTTTATGTGTTTCTAGGATGAAGAAAGGATCATATCAGAATGGAATCCAGAACCATTGGTTGGCCCAACACCACAAGATCACCCAGCTCTTAAACCACACGTTGTCACTGGAAAGGTATACTTCCAGTGTGGCTAGCCTTTTCAGTAGCCGTCTCACTAAGTACAAATTTATTATTCATATTGAAAATTGTGTTTCTTAGGCTGGACATTATCTAGATGTTGATGGGCATCGATGCTTAAACCTAGCCACACATAACTATTTAAGTTTTGTGGAGAGAAAAAGCATTGAAGAACGTGCTGTTCAAAGTATTCGAAAGTATGGTGTTGGATCATGTGGTCCTCGGGGGTTTTATGGAACTGTCGGTCAGTTAAGTTCATAAAAAAATATTCTGTGTATTATTATGTTTTTTTTTTATCAATATATAATAATTTATTATCCCATGTAGATGTGCATTTGGAACTGGAAGAGAAACTAGCAAAGTTCATGGAAATGGAGGAGGCCTGCGTTTATGCTTATGGCTTTTCAACAGTGGCAAGTGCTATACCAGCATATGCTAAGCGAGGCGATGTTATTTTTGTGTAAGTTGTAAAAACTCTGTATTCTCATTTAAAAAAATTGAACCTAAAGAGTTTAAACCAGAAATTACTGCAACTTAAATTGTGGGCAAAACATGGTATATGACTGAAATTTTCTGTGTTTCATGTTAATTACTGTAGTGATGAAGAAGTCAACTTTGCAATTCAAAAAGGCATGGATGGTTCAAGAAGCCGGATTTTTTACTTTAAGCACAATGATGTGAAAGATTTGGAAAGGCTTATGGTAGAGTATGAGGCAGAAGCTAAAAAGGTAACTATTTTGACATTATCTCCTCCTTTTTGCCTGAGGACAGTTCTTTGGTGACAATTCTTTGGTGTAATATTTATATCATTTCTTCCAGAATCCTCGCAAGGCCAAAGTTACTAGAAGGTTTTTAGTAATTGAAGGTGTCTACATGAACACAGGGAACATGTGTCCACTTCCTGCCTTACTGGAGCTAGCCCGACGTTTCAAATGCAGGACCATTTTAGATGAGAGTGTTTCATTTGGTACTGTTGGTGAAACTGGTCGTGGGGTTACGGAGCACTTTGGTGTCAATGTGAGGGGCCTAGCCATTATTATATATTATCCATTCATTCAGTATTTCGCAGCTTCTAACAAATGCTGTGTCATATCTTATTTTTCAGCGAGATGATGTTGACCTCATTGTTGGCAGCATGGAGTGGGCTCTCGGTTCAATTGGAGGATTCTGTGTTGGATCTTCCTTTATAGTTGAACACCAACGTCTTTCTGGACTTGGTGCGTTTTGTTTTAGAACAAAGAGCAAATAAACTTTGATAATGTGACTAACAACAACCCTTAACATCTCTTGTAGGATACTGCTTTTCTGCTTCTCTTCCACCATTGCTCACTGCTGCTGCCATGGCTTCTTTGGAAGAAATTGAACAAAACCCAACTCTTCTGACAACTCTTCATGAAAAGTGTGAACTTGTTCACATTTCTCTTGCTGGCCTGTCAGAAGTTGGCTTTAGTATTACTGGTCATGTTGAAAGTCCTGTAAAACACTTGCGTTTGGTAAACCCTCCAGAGGACATTGGAAAGCATCGGTCACTGCTTCATGAAATATCACAATATGTGAGTTCTTATATTCATTATTGGTGTATTACAAGTAATTATATGAAGTTGATGTGAATTTAACTTAAATTTTTCTTAATCTCTGAATTTCAGTGTATTAAAAATGGTGTGGCCATCATACCAGCTGCATACCTGGACCACATGGAAGCGTGTCCTCGAACTCCTTCCCTTCGAATCACTGTAAATGTTGATCTCACAACTGCTGAGGTAGAGGAAGCCACAAAGTTGTTGCGACAAGCTGCAGCAACATTTTTGTCATCATGATTACTATTACCTCATTTGGTTGTAAGGTCTTTTGAGCTGCATTTGCTGCTATTGAAAGGAAATCAGGTTTATACCAAGAATTGTGGTCTGCATATTTTTAACTTGTCTGCCTCGTATTTTTTCAGTGATTTACATAAATTTCTCATTAAATTTGTGGAAGTATGGATTAGTGTCCACATATCTACAAATTTAAAAGAACTTTTTTGTCCCCCCCCCCCCCCTCTCCTTTCTTTTCCTCTATTTTCTTTGTTTTTCTTTCTTTCACAAGGGCACAGGGTACTTTGCTACTGTTATTTTTGATCTTTGTTTACAAGTGTCACTGTCGGTGTAGGAATTCATATAATGTATGAGTAGTATTCCAGTTATCATTGCTACTGAAAGTCATTAGCCCAACTTTTATGTGCTCCATGAACGTAAATAAATATTTTAGAAGGTTTTCCTGAGTCTGGCGAACAGCGATGTCGGGCAGGATTTCAAATGGTTTACAGTGTGGCACTTGCAGGTACTTTACTTTGTAATTCATAATTACAAGCTGGGTCCTATCTTATTTGTAGATTATGAATTAGGTTTCATGTGTCACCGCTTCCTGTACTTCTGTGATGTAGCTAAGAAAGGAGAACATTAGTATTGCTTTCTGAATCAAATGTTCAGGAAACTTTGTTTTCAACTATGTTTTTCACAAAGATTTTTTAAAAACTTAGTTGATAAGGTGCATTGAAGTTTTATTAATTATCAGTGTCTTCTCTGAAATGTGTTTTAAACTCAAAACGTACAACTAAAATTAAATGAAGCGAACTGTTGTTTGTAGCTAATCCGAATCACTTGTGAGTGATTTGGAGAAGACTTTCGTCGTTTGTAGCCCACCCTAGTGGCACAATGCACTTCTTAAGCAAATTGAATTTGCCTGCTTGCATTACTACTTACTTACTTTGATTCTTTCGAGATTTCTTTTTTGACATATGCATTGTTTGTTTTAAATATATTCTGTTTGGCACACTGTTGACCGGCTCACTTTTATTTCTCTGCTCATGAAGCATTCCCCATCCCCTTCACAACCGCCCCTTTTCCCTTAATTTTCTTTCCTGTGGATGTTGATCGCATATTCCGGACGTGCCCCCATTACGGCGCTCCCCCTGCCCCCTTTGCCCTCGGCGGGGCCCGGCCCGGTTATTTACCTACCCTCGTCCCTTCCCCTCTCCCTTTTCTCATGCCCTCGACCCTTCTCTCAGGCCGTTTGGCCCTGCAGCCCTTCAGCCCCTCCGCCGCTGCCGAACGCCCGCCGCCCCTTCTGCACTTCTCCCCCCTGAGACCTACCCTGTGTGGGTTCGCCTCGTGGTACCTCCAAAGGGAAGGAAAGGACTTTTAAAAAAGGCAATAGCGCGATATTAAACACAAAAATGGAGCGGTGGCTGGAGGCCGGAGTGACTGCTCGCGCCCGCGCCATGCAGGGGGGCATGGGGAATCCTGGAGCGACACATCAGCTAAGTGGCGCTGGGGGTCCGTGCGAGGCAGGATACGAACGACCCCCTCCCCTCCCTCTTCCACCCCAACGTCCAATTTCCCTAATGGACGGCTAACAGCGCCGCCGCGCCGCCCCTCCCCGTGGCGAACGGGGGCGGCGGGGCCCACCCCTGCACTGGCATGGCGACGCCCCCTGCAGACCCCGCCCCTTCCCCCTCCCCGCGCCGTGTGGGTTGGGCCGGAGCCTCCATCGAGAGTTTGCTCACTGAAGGGGTGACTCAAGCCCTGACCCGACGGCCTGGAACACGAGCGAGGCCAAAAGCCAAAGCGTTGCAGGGCTGTTCGCCCCGCGGCCCCGAACTCCTCGCTGCCCCGTCCGGCACGCTTAGTCTCTGAGGTGGCAAAACGACTTACGCACAAAATCCATCTTAATAGGGCTTCGGAAATCAATGGGGACGTTTCCCCTCCGTTCTTCCTGCCTCTGATACGGTGGTGGCGGCGGCACCGCAAGGGGGGGGGGGGGGGGGGCTACCGCCAGCGCCGCCACCTGCGCGAACACGAACATTAAGCAGCGACGCCATATATCACCGGACTGACGTGAAGAGGAAACGGCTGGGCAGCACTAGCTGGCACTGGCGCAAAGCGGCCTCACAAAACTAGCGCCTAGCCCCCATAGCGCCCGCCTAGGGCTGACCCCGTCAGTAACGGGGGCGGCCACGGCGACGGGCCCCTCCCAAAGAGCACTGTAGGCAGGCCATCAGGATCGCACATCGCACCCCCCCCCCCCCCCTCTCTCTCTCTCTCTCTCTCTCTCTCTCTCTCTCTCTCTCTCCTCTACCCTCGACCCCAAACCTCTGTGTTCTTTCTTTGCGGTTTTGGTGACACAAAGGGCGACTTCGAATAAAAACCAGCTTCAGGCAGAAAGTCTTTGTCGCAAAATTTTATTTTTTTCTCTTTAAATCGTCATATGAATATGACTCGTGCACCACACATAAGGTAAAATAGTTGTATGTAAACATGTTCAATTTGATATAACTGCATTGACGAATCAAAAAAGAAAAAAATTAAGTAAGAAAAATGAAACATATTGAGATCATCACATGCATTTCAATTCATGTATATTGCACATGTCACTTGGTATCATTATTTGTTATTTGCAGGTACATGCGTGTGCGTAATCTCGCAAACAGCTGCTCTGATGTGAGAGTTTTAAAGCGATCGCAAAGGCCTCGTCAAGTTATTTTGTCATCATCCCACGACATACTTCTGTAAACCTCTTAACAGCCTTTGTGTCGATCTTTATTGGCCCTGACAACAGTCTGTGGGACCTCTGCGCGTCGGGATCTGAATCCGCACGGCGCCTGATGGGTAGGCACCTTGGAGCTCTCCATGCACGCGTGCCGCGCGGGCTGGCCTACCCCGGCACTTGCAGGCGCTCGGCGCTGCAGTCCGAGGCAATGAGGAAACTCAGACGCTCTTGGTGGACGACACTCAGTCTATGTACGCGCATGTACCATATAGACACTCAGTCGAAATTGTACAAAAAAAAAACAACAGAATGTTCTAAAATTAAAATGTCAGAGTGCCTTTTACTTAAAAAAAAACGAGGAGGGGTTTACATTGATTGTACGGTAACTAACTTCTACCTCATAACATATGATAAATACATAGAACGACCCCAACTGCATCACGTCACGAAAACAAACAACGTAATTGAGAAGGTGTGGGAGAAAGGTGTGACCTACAGTGAAACACGAGGACCGTTCGGAATCCACTCCGTCTAGAGATAAATGCAGTACAAGAAAAGTTGTAAATTAATTGGAGGAATATTTGAATTTTTGACTATACAATGATGCAGTGCAAACTTCTAAGAAAAAGTGATTTCGAGACAACCATTCCATCTAATACATTCCGAATCTTCTAACTTAACTTGGTAGTCGTTTTGCACTCTAGAATCCTTACGGTGAAGTCATTTAAAAAGTACAGGGAGTTTGGCATAGCTAATTTTGGTAAGGTTTTCGCTGCGTGCACCAATCTACTTTTGCACATAGACAAAAGCTCCCATACTTTCTGAACAATTTCTTCGCGAGGACCTCAGAGTACGCAGCATGCACTTTTGTGCCAGCTCCGCTCATATTTCTATCACCCTATCTACATTATCGAATATCTCCTAATCAGCTAGATACTATCTCGAAAATTCTTCTCCCCCAGTTCGGTCCGAGTTTTCACAACCGCAAAACAGCACAGCAATGTGAACGACTAGGAAGTAACATAGACCAGAGCGATACGCGCCCAAAGTACTTCGATCCCGAACTTGTTTTTTTATTGATTTTTTTTCCATTGAACGGAAAACTTTACAATTAATGAAATCGTTTATCACAGTCTTCCTTGAAAACGTTAAACCGTTAAACACACGTCGGACGGGTTCCGAGGGGCACAGCTGGCCACAGCCACGGTCCAACCAACGCCCTCGGCCCGTCTGAAACACTTGCGTTCAATGTCTTGGTGACCAGTCCCGCACCGCTGTCCAGCCTTTTGTTTTTATTTTCAAATTAAAGAGAAAGAATATGGCACACAGTCTTTTCTTGATGAGTGCTCGCGGCCACCGGCGCTGGGAGGGCCCCGGCCCCGGCCGCCCGGCTGCCGGCCTAGGCGTTGGTGTGTCTCTTCATGTGCAGGGCGAGGTGGTCCGACCTGGAGAAGGCCCGGTCGCACAGCCGGCACTGGAAGGGCCGGTCGCCCGTGTGCTTCCGGTAGTGCCTGGTCAGCTCGTCGGAGCGCGCGAACGTCCAGCCGCAGCCCTTCCAGCCGCACTGGTAGGGCTTCTCGCCCGTGTGCGTGCGGAGGTGCGCCTTGAGGTGCGAGGACTTGGTGTAGGTCTTGCCGCAGCCCGGCTGCCCGCACGTGTGCGAGCTCAGCTTCTTCCGGCCGTTGGCGCGCCGCCCTTTCACCTTGGCGGCGGCCCCCGCGGCCCCCGCGGCACCCCGCCGGCCCCTCCCTCTCGGGGCGGGTGGCGGGGGCTGCGTCGGCGGCGCGTCGGCCAGAGCGCTCTCCGGGAGAAGAGGGGTGGGGGGCGGGAGGGGCGGCAGCAGAGGCGGCAGCTTGGCCGCCGGCGACGCTAGCAGCTCCGCCAGGTTCGGGGAGGACGGCGGCGTCATCACCCTGGCGACGCACGGCTGCAGCGGCGGCAGCTGCAGGTGCGTGGCCAGGATGGACATGGCGGGCTGCGGCGGCGGCAGCTGCGGCGGGGAGGCGTGCTGGTGCAGCTGCATGGCCGGCAGCTGCGTGTCCGGGCTGGCCGGCGGCGACATCTGGCCGTGGCAGTACGCCACCTGGGGCACCTGCTGCACGTAGCACGTCATCATGTACGTGGCGTCGGCGCCCCCGTCCTGGGGGGAGCCGCCGTCGTGGAGGCCGGCGTACGGCTCCAGCCGCAGCATGCCCATGTGCTCGCCGAGCGGGGCGAGGCCGCCGTCGTGGAGGCCGGTGGGGCTCGGGGAGGGGCCCAGGTCCGGGCCCATGCCGTACGGCGCCAGGTACTGCTCGTCCTTGACGGGTTGCTGCGGCTGCTGCTGCTGCTGCACGGGCGGCGGCGAGTAGAAGCTGCCCTGCTCGGTGGCGAAGTTGATGAGCATGTCCAGGTCGACGAACTCCTCCGCTTGGTAGGCGAGCGGGTCCTCGCCGTCGGGCACCAGGTAGGGGTGCGGGGCGGACGGCGGGCTGACCGGCGGCCCCGGGGACGTCATCGGCGACATGGGCGTCATGGAGACGGGCGCGGCCTGCGGCGGCGCCGGCTGCCCCAGGAGGACGCTCTCGATGTCCTGCCACATCTGTAACAGAGGACCAGAGGTCGGGCGGTCAGGCCGGGATATCTGCGATGCGAGGGGTCTCGCGGCTGCGGCGCCGGCCCGGGCCCGGCAGGACGGTCCTGTGCTGCACGGCCTGCACGGACTCGGCTCGCATTGTCCGCCGTCACGTCGCTTTTGTTCTCTTTTCCGCTCTCGACATCCTACATCTCCTTTTGCGACCGACGAGTCCCTTGGACGCTGCCTCGCCCGCCCTGCCGGCCCCGCTGCCGTACTCAGCCCCCCACCCGGCCTGGGCTTGGACACTGCGGGTAGAGGGCAAAGCGAGGGACACTCGGGGCAAAACCGGCACGCAGCGCTTCGCCCGAGACTCGGGGGGAAATAACTTTTAGTTTTCGGCGTTGGCTCGCGTTAGCGGCCCCGGGGCGGTGGGCGGCAGGCCGTGCCTCCCCGGCAAGGCACTGCGTGGCCTGCGTGGTGTAACACTGCCAGAGCCGGCTGTCGGCTCGGGTCAGTCCCTGCTCAGGTCCGCTGCGCCGCGCAGCTCGCTGCTCGCTCTGCTCCGCGCGCACTTCCTCGTATCCCGGCGGCCTTGCCGGCCTCGCCCCACCCCGCCACGCCCGCGGCCCGCTACGCCCGTACGCCGGCCCCCTGCCCGCCCCGCCGCCCCCTCCGTTCGCTGAACCTTCCTTCCGTGGCCCCGCGCTGCCCCGACCGCCGCCGGCCGCCGCCGCCGAGCGCCAAGGCCGCCGACGAAGTGGACCCGCGGACCCCAACGCCGCCGTCGTCGTCCTGAACTCTGCCGACGAGCCCCCCTCCCCGCCGCACGTCACACACCAATCAATCCAACACTCAGCACATTGGCATGGCGAGGTCCGGTCCGGCGCGGCCCGGACCCGAGCAGGAACCCCGCCTGCCCACAACCGGCGTTCAGGTCTCCGCTCCGCCGCGAGCCGCGACCCCCGCGGCCAGCGACGTGGTGGCCCCGCGGCCCGGCAGCAGAAACTCAGGCTGACCCAACCCGCCCCTCTGCCTTGGGAGGTAATACTCGACACGGGCCACCGGGCCACCCGCCTAAAGAAAAGTTCGAAAGCTTAACTTTGCCGATTAAACCCGGAAAAGTACACACACAAAAAACGAAGTTATTTTGCCTAAAATAAGAAAACCGACGAAGTGCTTGCGTCATTTCGATTTTTTTTCCCGACAGTGACAGGGAGCCGGCGCCGTCGACAGGGCAGCAGGGGCGCTCTGAGAACGACCCGTATAAAATATAACTTCGGGGTGTATACTTTACGCGCGACCTCCAAAGCCATATACTCGGTACAGGGCCGGGCAGGGCCGGGCAGGGCCGGCCCATTCGAGGGCTGTTATTTTTGCCTCTTTCCGCCGCTGCTCCCCACCTGTGTGAGTGTGTGTGTGTGTGTGTGTGTGTGTGTGTTTGTGTGTGTTTTCTCTGACGCACCCCCTACTTTCCCCGACCCCATCGCATCCTCGCCCCCATCACGTCCACTAATGTAATTACTGCGGATAAAGAGCCGGCCTATGCCTCCCCCCCCCCACACCCTCTCTCTCTGTCTCTCTCTGTCTCTCTCTCTCTCTATCCCCCCCCCCCCTCCTTTCCTCCTGGTGCAGCAGCTGCCGCCGCACTATCGTATACCGAGCTAGCGGCCTGCATCGTCGTATCGAACCCGGGATTACGTATCAGAATAAAGCCATTTCACCTCCCTTTTTTCATGCGCTCCTCTATCCGCACCCATACTATACTATACTATACGTGCCGTCGGCGGGCGCTCGCCGCGCAAGATGGATAGATCGGGGGGGGGGGGGATAGATTGCTTTCTGCCAATAAAATGCGGCGCGCGGGACGAAACGGCGCGCTATGCGGTGTTATTTTCTAGCTTGTTGGTATGTGTGTGTGTTTGTGTGTACGCGCGGTGCACCAGCGGGTGAGTCATATAACACTCGCCGGTCCACTCCCTCCCTGTGGAGACTGCGGCTGACTGAGAGAGATGGAGAATCTGGTCGGGAAATTTCCTCTTCTTGTTCCCCTTCTGTCACGCTTAGCATTTTACAAGTTCGAAAAACGCAGCTTGTTCAAGGATAAACTAATCATGCGGGGCACAAGGGAGAAAAAGATTGAAACATCGAGATCCGGTGAGCATAATCGATTTATCTAAGGGAAACAAAGTCAGACAGTACACAGAAAACTAAAATGATTGTTAATTATGAGAATTGAATAGACACGACTAACCGGGTGAGAGGAGTCGAAGAGAGGGAGGAAGGGAGAGAGAGAGAGAGAGAGAGAGAGAGAGAGACGGGGGGGGGGGGGGGGCACTGTGACGGGCCGTGGTCTCACAGCGAAGACGATGAGGAAGGAAGGTGAGCCGGAGAAGACAGAAGATAGTATGGAGGAAGAGAGAGAGAGAGAGAGAGAGAGAGAGAGAGAGAGAGAGAGAGAGAAGAGGTAAACGCGGGGAACAAGTCGTTTAGGATAATAGAGAGTATGCATAACGATGTCGCGTTTTGGAAGTTTTACGAGGTCTGCGATTACGATCCGTCGTCGGTAAACAGGGGCGGGCGCCATTCCATTAATTTATACAGGGTGAGGTATGGAGAGAGAGAGAGAGAGAGAGAGAGAGAGAGAGAGAGAGAGAGAGAGAGAGAGAGAGAGAGAGGGGGGGGGGGACAGCTTTGTAAAAAGGAAAATAGCATCGGTAATTTTTCAATTACGTCTTTTTAGTACTGCATGAGCAAAATGATCTATCAGCGATGACCCGTTCATTTTTATGAAGCCGCTCGGGTAGAAAATTGGTTTTTTCTCTTCGACACGAGCCAATTCGTTGATTTTAGGACGAGGACGGACTTTAATTGTGATGGCACAAGAATTCTTCGCTCCGAACAAATTCGTAATGACTACACTACTCGTTTATTCCACCACCGTGTTGGATCGCGGACTGCCGAGTGTGTACTCCGTTCTCCCATGCATATTCGCCGATTGGGAGGCGAGGAGGAATGTCAGCTGCGCGTCCCACCGCCGCCCTGGTTGCCATGCGGTGTCATTTTATTGCTCCGTATTGATATTCGGTTTCGCATGACTTGTTATTATTACTTTGCCGAAGCTAATGAGAGGCTCGCGCCATCTATACTTAACGCCATTTCAAACGCTCCCGCCACGGAAGCGACCGCGATGCGTTTTGCTGCGGGGCGGCGGTGCAGCGGCGGCGGGCCCTGTAACTGAACCGACCTCTGCCGGCTCCTGGCCGGTTCTCATTCTCAAAGGGATTGCGTGCTCTGATCGCTTGTGGCCCCTTCATTACTGCAGCGTTTTTTTGTTTTGTTTGTTTGTTTCTTTTTTTTTGTTTGTCGAGACGAGGCGGGTCGCTTTTACTTCCTTTGTTGCTCTCCCCGCGGTGGGCCCCCGACTGTTTTGCATGCAAAAGTATGAGAGCACGAAATCCACGTTATAATTGAGAGGAACTGCGAGGGGTGATTCACGAACTACGGGGCACATCGATGCGAAAAAGAAAAAGAGGTAACCGAGCCCGTGAGTACGAGGCGGGTACTCTGAGGCAACACGCGCGTTTCCCCGGGCTGCGCGGTTCCCATGCCCTGCCCTCTCGCGAGAAAAGTGTCGCGGGTTCGAATACCCGCGGCCCCCCTTCTCCGGATCTAGTTTTCTCTCGAGAGACTCTAGTGTGACGTGTCGCGTTGCCGCACCGCGGCAAGGTGACTTGCCGATCTGATTTTGACCTTGGCTCGGCCGTGGCGTGGCGCGGCGTGGCGCGGGTCCCGGCGGCGCCCCCTATAACAATGAATGTGTGGAATTTTTCTCATTGATCCAATCGGCGCCTTGATGACGACGGTGTTTGGCAAGCGGAGGAAGGGGGGGGGAGAGAGAGAGAGAGAGAGACAGGGAACGAACTGGGCGAATCACAGCCTGATTTCACACTTCCACTTCCCTCTCGGCGCATTTGAGCGTTTACGACGAGCCGACACGACGCGAGAGAGAGAGAGAGAGAGAGAGAGAGAGAGAGAGAGAGAGAGAGAGAGAGAGAGAGAGAGAGAGGAGGGGGGGGGGGGGGGGGGGGAGCGCAGTCGTCAACGTTGCATACGGAACTCATTTCCTAAACGAACCCACACACACGCCGCAGAAGTTGTTACTTTGGTTTTACATTCCCAGACCAGCTCCGTTGGGAGCCTTATACAGAAGGAAGTCGGACAGAAGTGTATAGCGAAGCACTCGTGCGGGATTAATAGGCACGTATGACACAAGCAGGCAGCGCGGCGGTCGGTGCGTGACTGTCGCCCTGTCAGCCGTGAGGGGTAGGCAACCCCGGAACACGGCTGCGGCCTCGTTGCCTACCCGGCGGGGGGGCCCGCCAGAGCGTGCGCGAGGCGTGCAGGCGCTAAACAGGCAATCTGTCAGAGAGAGAGAGAGAGAGAGAGAGAGAGAGAGAGAGGGGGAGAGAGGGAGGGAGGGGAGCGGGCTGTGTGTGGCCGAGCCGACGACAGGGGGCCCAGCGGGAGACCGTCTTCACGGCGCCGCCGGGCCGCTCCAAATAAGGAAACATGGCGCCCAGGTCTCGTTACGAGACAATCAGCCAGGCAAAGCAGCCTCGGCGACCGGCGATGTGCTTCCGAAAGGGAAACGGTCCGGGTAGTGTGTGTGTGTGAGCGCCGCGGACAAAAGGTTTGTTCTCTGTTCGCGTAAAGCTTGATAGTCTTTTCGGACAAAGACAACCCTTTTTTTCCCCTCTCTCTCTCTCTCTCTCTCTCTCTCTCTCTCTCTCTCTATCTCTCTTCCGCCTGTGCCGCATGCCGCCCTGCGCGGAGTGCGGCTCTGTTATATGTAAATACGCCGTTCTCTTCGCAGTTTATCGAACCGGATTCGCTGATTTTGTTAGAGAAATCCTGATTAAAATACACACACAAAAAAAAACACCTCTCAAAAGCAACGTATTTTGACGTGGCACACCTGAGATAATGTCGTTTGTCAGGTGATAATTAAGGCCCACGCGTGTGCGGATCCGCAGGACCCACACACACTACGACTGCCATGCCCGGCTAGTGTGGCCACCCACCCGGCAATTTGCGAATCATTTCATCCGTCTCCGAGCCACATCGTCAGCCTGTGTCCCCCCGGCGCGGCGCTGACAACAGCATCCTAGTCTTTTGTCTCGAAGCAAATGTGTTTTCTCCCAAGGACGCGTGAAATCCATTCCACCGCCTGCCTGCCCCTCCGGCCCGCCGCGCCGCGCTGTGGGGGCCGCGGGGGCCGCGGGGGCCGCGCGCGCGATCAGCCGATCAGCACCTGTGAAGGTGACCCAACGCAACACCCAGCCGGGCGCAGCCCGCCGCGGCACGCTGCCCCGGGTTCGACTCCCAGTCAGGTTGAATCCCGCGCATTTTTCTCCCAGGCTGTTTCTTTATTTCCATTGCTTTTCTTCGATCCCCGCAGCCCTAGTGGACTTACTATACGGCGTTTTCAAATTCTGGAGCGGTAGCGGTCTGGGTGAGTGCGAGAGAGACGGGACGCCCCGTTCGACTACGGCAGTGTGAGAGAGATGCCCTGCCGGGCCCCGGTCTCGTGCCTCTCTCTTGCACAAGTCAAATGGGGCGTCTCGTGTCTCTCTCGCACCCAGCCGGACCGCCGCACTGTTCTGGAGTACAGTCAAATAGCCGCACTGGGCACGTTATATGCCCCGAGGAATGTGTTGGCCTGCTGACGTGTCGGAGAGGCTGCGAGTACGGCAATTATATCGGTACGCGTGCCTTCTCTCCAACATTCCGACGCCAAACGGTACGAAAACCCAAACGTTCACTTGTACACACACAAAAACCCACATGCACAGTCCGCCGTCCAGCTGCCACTGTTCGAGCAGGCAGAACAAGAAGAAAGAAGAAAGAGAAAGTCCATTGAGCGACGAGGATGTCGGCTGCTTCTCCGCGTGTGTTCTATCGACGACTATATGGGAAACGAAGAAGATGGACCGCCTTGCAAATTAATTCTATTTCTCTCTTTCTCTGCCCATCTTCTTTCTTTTTCCCATGGAGGCACACGCCGCCGGCACCGCGCCAAAGTGTCGGCGTGTCTCCGAGATTGTGGGTTATTAGGGTGATGTACTGCCAGGCCTAGCCAGGCCGCCCCGCGGGCTCCGCAGCCACGCGACTGCTGCGCGCCGCGTAACGTAACTCACATCACCGCGACGTTACGTGGTTTGTGAACATCCGGGAGAAAGGATAGTGAACTACAGTTGAATTGTAGAGAGAACTACAGTTTTACCACTGATTGGGAAAAACTACAGTTTCCTCGCCGCCTTGGGTTCAGTAACAAACAGTGCAACTGCACCGTAGTTTATGGAGCTACAGTTCGGGAGCTGTAGTTTTATACCGTAGTTTCGCCGTAGATCCTTCTGCCCGGCCTCAAACTCCCCAACCGAAATAAACCAATACGCAAAAACGACAGCGAACACCTCCACCCGTTATACGATCACAACACCGACGCCACAAAACGACACGCAAAGGCTCCTCGCCGCCGTTTCGCGCCGCCGCCAGTTTCGGGCTCTCCGTTCGCTGTACTCTTAAATTTGCACGCAATTTATTAGTCCCGTTTACGAGAGGGCGGCTCTTGCCTTTTTGTCTACCTCGCCGTCCGAGCACGGCGCGGGCGCGCGCGCGCCCGGGCTGATTGCGTCAGGCATATTGGGGAACCAGTTGCTCTGAGCGTCAAAACTGAATTCAATTTACGCAACAACTGGCGTGTGTGCGGGCCGCGAGGCACATATGTGCCCTGTTGGAGGGAGAGAGACGGGTGTACCGAGGCAGACGACGGCGGGGAAGGGTGCGACCAGCGCGACCAGGCGCTCAGAGAGAATGGGGTATTCCGCTCAGACTCAGACCGGGATGCTGAAAAGAATTCAAGAATCACAAAAGCGGGTACAGTACGGGGGGAACCGTAGCAGAGAGTATGTCCGTCGCGGGCGGTCGGCTACGAGCCGGCTGAAAAATTTGCGGGCCTTAGCTCTCGCTGATGATGTGTCACGACCGTTCGGTAGGGTCAGGGCGCCGCGGGGCCACTCAGAACGGCCCGGAGGAACACCACTCCAGGTCGCGCGGTGACCCGGCCCGCTCCGAGTTTGTGCGGAATACTCTATAGACGCCCTGCCGCGGCGAGCGGCGTCAGACACGGCGGTGCGAGTGGCAGCCGTCGGTAGCCTCGGGTGTCGTCGGCGGAGACGGCTGCCTGGCAGAGAACGCCGTCGTGCCTGGCAGAGAATCGAGAAGCCTTGCCGCGGGGCCTTACCGCCTCGCCGCCGCCTGCCGCCGCTTATCTCTCTAGATTCGATATGTTGTTGTTTAACGGGTCCCATTCAGGAGGACACGTTATAAGAAGGCGGTGCGGCGGCGGAGGCGGCGCTGCAGGAGGATAATCGCAAAGGCGGTGTGAATTGGTGATGACGGTGTGCGCGACTAAACGCGGGCGCCGCCGGCCGCGCGCTTTAATTTCGATTCAATATACTCCGCGGAGAACGCAAGAGACTCACCGCCTTGTCAATCATTAGAGGCGCACGGAGAGAGAGAGAGAGAGAGAGAGAGAGAGAGAGAGAGAGAGAGAGAGAGAGAGTGAGGTAGGCAACTCGGCCCGTGTCCGTGAGCGCGTTCAGCCTACCCTGTACGGCAGAGCCGCCCGCTGCCGCCGCCCGCTGGCTCGCGCATCTGTCTGTTACGTAATTATCTAGAGCACCGCTAGAGCCTGCTGGCCACGGGATTTGTGTGCCCGCCTCGCTGCCCGCCGCCGCCGTCGCTCCAGCCGGACATAACCCACATATAAACCCACCCTGCCCAGCCTGAGCGTGACACAACCTAACCTAACCGCGCCCGACCGCCGCACGTCGCGCGTTTCGCCCCTAACCTAACCTAACCCCGAAACTCGCGAGCGGCCTTGCGAGAACGGGACGTGTTTGCTCCACGTAACTGTCGCGGGTTCGAGTACCGGAGCGCGCGGAGCCGTTTTCCCGCCCACGCCGCCGCAGCGTGGCGCGGCGTGGCGCGGCGTGGCGGGTGTCCGATCCACATCCTTGATCACTGCGCGGCCCGGCGGGGCCCGGCGGGGCCCGGCGGGGCCCGGCGCAGCCTTTAAGCGAGTCGCGCTCAAGGCGACCAACAAATTCCTGTTGATAATGGATCGCGCACGCATACGCCGGCGTGGGTGGGAGAAGGACAGAAGGCCCCGCCGGCTACCCGGTCTATCTGGTTTGGTTTTGCGCGCGCTAACCGAGTGTCTCGTTGTCTCTGTCCCTCCTCTGTGTCCGTGGCGGCAGCAGCCGGCGGGACAGAGAGGGAGGAGAGAGAGAGAGAGAGAGAGAGAGAGAGAGAGAGAGAGAGAGGGGGGGAGACACGCAATTCCGTTGGCTGAACTGAGGCGGCCGCACGAAGGGCACCACCGCCGGACAGACCCACGTAGGAGTTGGCGCCCCGTTGCAGTGGTGGCGGCACTGGGCTGCGGCTGCGGAGCGACGCCTGGCCCGGCCGAAACCTTCGCGTTCTGCTCCGAGAACAGCCTCAAGCCGACAAACAGCAAGACGACGTCGGAGAGAACCACCCACACCATATGGCACACACACACACACAAAACTAATAGAAAAATCAGCCTAAACACGCGATCGAAAGTGTACAACTTTCCGTATTCGTACGTCAACTCCTCACAGAAGCAGCGGAAGGGTCACCGTCACGCTTCTCTCTCGCACGCTGAAGGGTCCCCCGTCTCTCTCTCTCTCTCTCGCACGCTGGCTCGCCGCCGACGCCGCCCGCCGTTTTCAATGAGCCAACAAGCAAATGAATGTGTAAATGAAAGGGGAACACGTGTAGCGCCGGACGGCCGCAGCGGCGGGCACGCGCGCTGCGGGGGGGTCCGTGGGGGAGGGAGAGATAGAGAGAGAGGAAGGCAGAGAGAGAGAGAGAGAGAGAGAGAGAGAGGAAGGGAGGAAGGGATGGAGAAAGGGAGGGAGGGAGGGAGAGAGAGAGAGAGAGGAAGTCGTTTTTAAGACACAAAATTTTTGATCGAACATTCTATGATTTTTTTAAAAATAGGGTGTACTGATCCAAATGTGTCTTGAACAGGGTGGGGGTTTCTGACGAGTCGCGTGGGGATGTTTATTCTCCGGCGCCGCAGCCCGGCTCAGCTCGGCCCCCGACCTGCCAGGCTGGCCGCCTGCCTGCCTGCCTGCCAGTCTTATCAGAGGACTCATCACGCCCGCCTGCTCGGTCCGTGGCCCCGTGCCATATGCTCCGCCGCTGCTCCGCTCCTGTAATCGGGCGTAATTCAGTAATGACCTAATCTTCCGCACAGTAGCGTTGTGCGTCAGCAGCACTGGGTCACGGCCTCGGCTGCCTCGGCCGATGAGTCCACCGCCCCAGCATTACAGAACAATGCCCTCAACATCGATCGTATTTTACAAGCGTCGCGGAGGTCAGGTCGATGTGTTGGGTTAAAAGTTGCAAAAGTTCAATGTTGTCATTTAAAAAAAAATATTTCGTAAAATAGATTGTCATCATCATGATCGTCATCATCGTGATCATCTCCGATCGTCATCATCATGATCGTCATCACCACCATCACCACCTTGTGCGGGATGGACGTCAGCGGTGGTAAACAGAGGGCACGCTCCCAACGCACACGGCCGTGCTGTAGTTAAACAGGACAGCGTGACGCCGCCGTGGGACGGCCGGCCGGCCCGCCACGCACGGAAAGCACCAGGATATTAATGAGGATCGCCCCTTCGTTTTTTAACACACACATACACACGAACACACACACGCACACGCACGACAGCTGCCGCCGCTGGTCGTGTGTGCGTGCGCGGGCCGTATCACTCGCACGCGCCCGTATTTACCCCGCCGCCTTCGCTCGCCTCACTCACTCACCCCTTCCCCGTTGCCCCCCGTCTTGCCGCTCCTCCTCCTCCCCCTTGTGTTGGTTTCGCCTGACGCTGCTGCCGGCCCGGCGCCGCCACGCTCGGCCCATATTTCACCTGGATCCATCCCCTCGGTGGCGTCAGCACCCCCCCCCCCCCCTCCGCTCCCTCTCCCCTCCCCTCCCCCCCCCCCCCCGCCCGTGTGACCGCACCCTCCTCCTCCCCTCTGGCTTTCTCACCTTCCCTCGGGGGGGGGGGGGGGGGGCTGCTGGCCGCGCTTATAGCGGCGGTCTGACTGTGAGTGCGAGAGAGAGAGACAGGACGTCCCATTTGACTACAACAGTGAGATACCCGCGACCGGGCATCCCCTGTCGGACATCTCTTTTTCTCTCTTGCACTACCGCTGTCAGATGGGGCGTGCCGTCTCTCTCGCGCTCTGTGTGCTCATCGGCACGCGCCCCGTGACGCTTGGAGTATGACGTTGCGTGCGTCACCCCCACCCCCTCACTGTCTGTCTCGCTCGCACACTGTTCGGCCAATGCAAACAGAGGCGGCAGCCGGGTGGAGAGAGAGACAAAGAGAGAGAGAGCATTACCGACAAAGACAAAACAAACAGAAAATAGAGACGGCAGTAAAAAAGGGAGGGCGATAGTTCCACAAAAAAAAGTTGCAGTTCGCACGGTGCGTGGTGGTGAATTTCTCATCCTGCAGGCGCTGCCCGTCAGCCTTGGCCGCGACGCGGAGACAATCGCTTAATTAATAATAATCAGTGAGCGATCGCGCGGCCCGAACGGCGGCGGCACGCCGCCGAGCGCCGCCGCCGCTACCGTTGTGGGGTCGCCGATATAAACGATACGGCAAAAGGTTCCAGCTGCGGAGGCCGGGCGCTGTGGAAAGAGAAGAAACCGGCCGCGGAGGGGCGGCGGCGGGCGGCGGCGGCGCTGCGGCAGCACCCAGTCAGCCGGACGGCGGCGGCACGCCGCCACCGCCGCTGGAACGGCCGCTGATTGACGTATCGGCGGCAATGTCTCGATAATGATCACACTTCCTGACCGGCGGCGGCGGCAGCAGCAGCGGCGGCGGGGCCGCACGGGTGCGTTGCGAGGAATGCCCGGCCGGCCGGCTCCGGCTGTTGCTGTGTGTGCGAGCAGGAAGGTCACTCGCTCCCACGGGAGCCATGCGGAGAAAGGGGGAGGGGAGATACGGGGGTGCGGTGGGCGGGGGATGACACTGAATCCCTCTGGCGGCGGCGGCCCGCGGGGTCGGGGCTCAAACGCGCTCTTCAAAATTCGCGCGGCCCAGCCTTATTATTTTTTATTGTTTTGGGGGGTCTGAGGTAAAATATACGAGGCCCCAGCGTCGGCATTTCTGTTTGGCGTGCCTCCCGCTGCTGCTGCCGCTGCTGCCGCTGTTGCCGTGCCCGTGGACAGTTTGCAGAGCGCGTTGGGCCTGGCGGCGGCCGGCGGCGCGGCCGACGCCACCAGGGCGCCACCACTGCCACCGGGCGCCAGCATTACGCCACGGGCATAGCAACAGAAGTGAGTAAATGAATGAAATGAACGAATGCATGAACGAAACGAATGAGCCGATGAATGAACGGATGAACTGATTAAATGAACGAATGACTTGATGAAATGAAAGAATGAATGGATTGATAGACGAAATAATTAATGAATTAATGGATGAAATAATGAAAAAAATAATTAATGGATTGATGAATAAAATAAAAAATGGATTGATGAGAAAAATAATAAATGCGGATTGATGAATAAAATAATGAATACATTGGTGAATTAAAAAAATGTAGAAAAACTAATGAGATTGTGGGCAGGGTGTGCGGCTGGCAGTGTGATGTGTGCCCGCAGGCGGCCGCAGGCGCCCCCGCCCCGACCCCGCTGCTGCTGCCGTGCGCAGGACGTGACTTCACCACACCAGTCAACTCGATCCCATTTCATTAAGGGCTGTAAGTGGCGCTAAACGGCGCCCGGCCGCCACCCTCCCGTCACTGCGCACCCCTCTGGCCTCCCCCCCCCCCCCCCCCCCCCGGCCTTCCCCCGGCCTCCCCCCCCCCCCGGCCTCCCCTCTGACCTCCCCTCCCCAAAGGTAATCATTGATTTGTTTCACACGCTGGATGCTCCCTTGCAGGTCGGCGTCCGTGAACGGTGGGGGAGCGAGACGGCGGGGGCGACGAAGCGTGGGGTGTGGGTGAAGGGTGATGGTACGAGAGAGAGAGAGAGAGAGAGAGAGAGAGAGAGAGAGAGAGAGAGAGAGAAGGGGGGCGGACCCCATGACGCAAGCCGGCCAGAGCAAGCAGCTGCTGACCGTCAGATGTCTTTATACTTTTACCACGAATAGGATGACTATGGGAGTGCGTGGCCGCACAGCACCCTGAACTGCAGAAAGGAGTTTTTATTTTTTGGATTTCTTTTGCTGCTGCTAAAAAGGAGACATGCTTTTAGAACCAGGAGGAATGAAAAATAAATTTTAGTGCTGGGGTTCACCAACACCTTTCCACCCGCACACGCACACACACACGGGCTGCTTCATTCGCCCAGATATTTTACTGCCGGCCCGCTTTCTCATTTCTTCTCTTTCCTTTTTCGGTGATTCGTCGTCCTCGTTGTTTGCTGTCCTTACAGGAGGTGCACTCGGTTCACTTCGTGTATACTTTTCCTTTTTTTCTTTTCCTTTCCTCTGTTATTTTCATTTTCTGCGCGCCGAGTGGCGAGTGGCTTGTGCGTTGTTGTGTGTCGGCCCGCGGGGCGCAGCGCAGCGCCGCCAACCTCTCGCCCCGAGATTATGTTCTCTGACAATCCGCGCTCTCTCTCTCTCTCTCTCTCTCTCTCTCTCTCTCTGCCGCCATATGTCTTTGTTTTGGTTACGACTCCCATAATGCACCGGAGGGTCACGTGATGTACAGTCCGCAAACTGTATAGTGCACTGATAACTTTTGCGAATGAGGTCATATACACACACACGCCCGCACACACACACACACACACACACACACGGACAAGCACACGCACACAAGCAGCAAACAGTACTGCGTAGGTATGTACGCCTGGAGGAGGACATGCTCCAAAGCACCCCCGCCCCTTCCACACACACACACACACACACACACACACACACAAGGGGCTGGAAACCCCCTCCCGGTGCTACGTACTTTCCGAACCGCCTCCTCTCCCGCTTGTCAATGGAAAAATCCAAATTGGCGTAAGAGAGAACGTAGGAAACGGCCCAGAGACTCTACAGTAAGTAGTGAGCACGCGTGTACTCATAGCGAGATATCATCGGCCATCAAATTTTATCGATTCCCCCCTCCCTCTCACAGCGCCACTTTCCGCAATTTCTATACTAGAGATAAAAAAAAATCATCCCGTGTATTTTCGATGATCTCGGCGGATTTATCCACACAGGCGCCGTGCCTAATCATTATTAGAAGGAGGATCGTTTTTAAGACTCGTAATCTCGTTTTTCGGATCGGAACAACAACAACAACAACACGGCAGCAAACGGCGTGGAGGCGATTCGAAAACCTCGTCGGGCAAACAGCGCGATAATTTGAATTTGGCGCCGCGCGGATCCGCCGCCGCCACCGCAGCTGCTCACACGTGTGCCCGTACGTGTGTGGGAGGAAGGCGGTGGGTGGCGCGACGCTGTTTCTCGCCTGCGACGAATCAGTCCGCGAGCCGCAGCCGCCCTCATAAATAATCCCGATTAATCCGGGAAAATGCTACGCGTGTGGCTGTATTTTTTGTGGAAAAAAAATCCCCTTTTCCTTATTTTCCTGGGTGTTTTTTTCTTAAACCAAGCCGAACGACGACGCGGGCTGCGGACGCCGCTGGACGCCCCTGGGAGCCGGCCGCCGCGGCGGCGCCGTACTTGAGCAAGGGCAGGCTAGGCGTTCTGACCCTGCCCTGCATTTAGGTCTCCCCCCAGTCATTCCCGGCTCACGCGCCGCGCGCGCCGGCACGGTCTCTCTCTCTCTCTCTCTCTCTCTCTCTCTCTCTCTCTCTCTCTCTCCGTCTCCCTCTCCCTCTCCCCGGCCCCCTTCGCCCCTTCTCCCGGACACGTCGCGCCTCCTGATGTGTATCGAGCAGTGGCCGCCGCCGCCACCGCAGCCTGCTGGTCCAAATCGGAACACTCTGCAGCGGCGGCGGCGGCGGCGGCGGCGGCAGCGGCGGCGGCGGCGGCATGTTAGGCCGCGGTGTGCGAGGCACCGAAGTCGTCCTGCTCGAGCCAGGACGGCCCGGACCGCCAGGACAGGGCGGGACAGTGTGTTACGCAACGCAAGTGCCCTCAATGTCCTGGCCGCCGACACGCGCCATGTGCGTGCGTGTGTGTGTGTGTGCGTGTGTGTGTGTGTGCGTATGGCAGTGACTTTGTAGCGAGCGAACCAAACGGTCGTGTGTTACTGGAAGACAGTGCATATGCGGCGATACCGCTGCTGCTGCTGCTGTTGCTCTGGGAAAACCTTAGCAGAATAAAGCCAAATACACGCCGGAAATCAAACGTTGGCGGCGCGATTCCACCTGTGAACGCCTCTCCCTCGTGTTTGCGTCCGTGGAAATGAAGTGCGCGTGGATTCCAATCAGTTTGATTCATTGATTTATTTCATGGGAGAGACGTCCTTGGTGGCGCTAATGATTTTCCCTGACTGTTTTTTCCTCGTTTCGGACGGTTTGCTCCTCAGCCGCGAGGTGGTAAATGGAATTTCGCGGCGGCTCAGAGCTCGGCTCAGAGAGATAGGTTCTGTTCCAGTCATCGGAGTCATCGGCCAGTCATCGCGGCCAGTCATCAAAAGATCTTTCAAAACTTCCAGGAGGAGGAGGCGGGCTGATTAAATCATCTTCGCCGCGTGATCTCTGCGGGGGGGCAGGCAGGAAAGAGAGAAACAAAAACATTTTTTTATGTTTGAAAAATAAAAAAAAATATAGAAAAGGAAATAAGAAAATGATCTGCTACAGTTTGGTCGCGCGACACCCGTCCCGGCGTCGTCGCCTTCTCGGCTGTTGCCGCGAGCGACCGCGGCCGAATGACGGATAATAAAAATCGTCCGGAATCTTATTCTGTCCGATTCTGAAACACTTCTTAATGGCCTTGTCCGCCGTGCTGCTCCGACTGTGCCCCGCGCTCCGCCGCCGTGCTGCCCTGCCGGCTTTTCCACTTACACGATAGAGGAGACAAGCGACAGCGCGAGGGACTCGGACCTCTCTCTCCCTCTCCTAGTCTCCGATTCCGCTCGGAGCCAGCGCACGTTCTCCGACTGGCAGCCTGCCAAAATTGCGTTAATTATTGTTGTCCCGGGCGTCAGTCGGTCGGAGGCGGCAACTGCGCAGACATGAGCCGATTTGGCGCCAACAGCCGACAGATTCAAACATTCTTTTAAATCTTTTTTCTCTCTGACGACGCGTCACTGACGCCCATTGTGGTTCGCCTGGAGAGGCAGTGGACAGGTCAGGAGTCGGACCTCCGGGAGGAGCAGTGCCTCTGGTGCGGCGCACGTGAGAGTTTTTTTTTAAATGTAGTTCGTACTGTAGTTCTCTTGTCCCGGAGGCATCCTGGAGGCCCGCGTCTTACGTGTCTACCCTTCCCCCCTCCTCCCTCCCACCACCACACAATAGCCTGAAATGTGATCCCGGTAATGTGTTCAAGGTGAAGGTAGTTACGGCTCCACACCGCGCCGCGCCTGCCGCCGCCGCCGCCGCCTCCGGACACATGGGCGCTCCACAAGAGTTCGGCGCCGGAGGCAGCCGGAGGTCACAGAGAGAAATTGTCGCGCCGTGTCGAGTAGGAGAAATCCAGCCGTGCATAAATATACCGCGGAGCTCGCGAAAGGGACTGAGCAGCCACGGATACCGAGGAGCGAAATAACAAACTCCGGCGGCCTCGTGAAAAATGATACCTTCTAGCGGCCGTAGTCTCCATCCCCCCCCCCCCCCCCCAACGGCCCGGCTACTTCCAAACAAACCGTTCCTGGTGGTGGTGACACACCTCACTCTGCTTCTCGCGGTAATGTGTGTGAAAATTCCGTGCCAAAAAAGAGGAAGAAACTAGAACAGGAACACACACACGCAAGGAGTTAAAAGCTGAGCGGTGCTCTCTTATCCCGGCGACGCGTGTGTGTGCATGAGAGAGAGAGAGAGAGAGAAACATGTGACGGGCGGCGCGAACGCGGTTAGATGATATAAACATGAACGAGCGCAGCGTATGGCGGCGTGCCCAATCTGACTGCCGGGCGGCGCGGCGCGGCGCGGCCTGCCGTGGGCCCGCCGTGGGCCCGCGAGGCGGTGCGCCGGCGGTCCCGTACGGTCCCCGTTGCGACGTCGTCGTCCAGTTTGAGAGAGAGAGAGAGAGAGAGAGAGAGAGAGAGAGAGAGAGAGAGAGAGAGAGAGAGAGAGAGAGAGAGGGAGAGGGAGAGAGAGAAGAAAAAAAATTGGCGGGCGCAACTGGCGAGGCAGTTCCGGCGAGTTGCGGGGGTCGCGCGGCGTCATGTTTTGGGGCGATACCCGCACCGCTATCGCACCCCGTGGTGTTGGCAATCCCGCGCAGACCGTTTGTAAACAGAGGATGTCAGTCTCTCTCCCTTTATCTTTCTTCTCTCTCTCTCTCTCTCTCTCTCTCTCTCTCTCTCTCTTGTCCAGCGATGCGGTGTCAACCGTTTTCGAGTGGCAGAGAGTTTGCAAGTTGTTGCGGGAGTAATCGTTAGGGGCTCTCAATAGGCGTTGCGTCATAATGACAAAGATTTTCGTCTGCTGCCGATACGACGGAGGACCTCTACATGTGTGTGTGTGTGTGTGTGTGCTCGGTGTAGTAATGAAATCATGACGAAGCACGTTACATATCAAATCATTTGATCATCATCACCACCGCCCGCGAGAGCGCGCTCCGGTCGGGCAGCAGAAGGGGGAGTGGCGAAAAGGGCGCCGAAGTTACAAAAAAAAAGGGCGGCTCACTTAAAATATGTCGGAGCAGACGACTGCACGTGTGCACGTATTTCAGCGCAAGGGACACCCAAGCGCCAACCACGTTCTTCATTCTGCTTTCATTTTTGTAGACAATATTTTTTTTCGAACTTTTGCTTTTGCCTTTTCTCCTTCCCGAAAAAAAATATTATAAAAATAAACCAGCTAAATTAAGATTTAGAAAGGTAGGTCGACAGCAAAAAAAATTCGTAGTTATTTATCTCGGCGGCTGACGGAGCAGGGCGGCCCGCTGAAAGCGAAAGCGCCGCGCAAAAGCCTTTTAATCGCCGACTGTTGACCTGGCCTCGTTTCATTTTTCTTTATTGGCCGCCCCGTTTTTCGGCGGGGATCATTTTCTGCGGCGGGCCGCTGCCACCGCTTCCTCTGCTACCACCGCCGCCGCTGCTGCCACCGCCGCCGCCGTACGACTTCAAACGTGCTTCGGCAGCCGATGCGGGCCGAGTGGCTTGAAGCAGGAACAGCAGCGTCAGCAGCAAGTGCCCAGGTTGTGCAACCCCTCGGGGAGCAAAATAAAAACAAAATTTCGGACCGAAACGGGGAAGAGACACACACACACACACGTGCAAAAAGTCTGGCGTTAAAGTCCCGGCCTGAGCAGCGGTGCAACCGATCACTTGGAACTTAGTGTCAGCATCGCTATTTATTATTTGAGTGCCGGTAGCGGCGAAGTGGGGCAAATGGCGCGGACTACCCACATCGCGCATGCGCGGCACGGCGGGGCACGCGGCAGCGCACGCACACGCACACGGCCCGCACACGGCCCGGCACGGCCGCGCTCCCTCATTTCCTATTCAATACGCCATACTGGTGCGCGACGTATGACAATTTTATGCAAATCAGCAGGAAACAAAATCCGCGGCGCTTTGATTTTAATCGATTGAAAAAAAAATTGTTGCAAGGCATTTTGTTTATTTTTTAAAAAATTCTGTACAGGAGGGGATCAAGTAGCTTTGTTTTTTTTTCCCCGGTGATCCGCACACGTTGCGCCGCACTGTACACAAAGAAAACGAGAATGGCGACCAGCGGCGTCATTATACTCCCGGACCGTAATTTCGATAACATCGACGAGAAATTGAAGCGGACATGATCGGCCGGGGGAAATGAGGGAAACGGGAATCCGCACGCCCTCACTGCGCTACCCTCTTCGAAACACTCGTTTGTTTTTTGTTTTTTTCCTATGTTCATAGTGTGTTTTTGTCAGGCATGCGCGATTCGAAACTTTTTCTAATTGTTATCCCGATTTCCGAACCGTTTCATAATAACCTTCACCCGACATACATCTCCATAGCTCTCGAAAATCCGCCCTCCTTCCGCCCTGTGCGCTCAGCAGCTTGCTCTGATCCGACGCGGCGGCCCCATAAAGTTCCGACTGCATAAAACATTTAATAAACGTCAGGCGGCGGGAACGATTCGAATTCTCCCGCGCGCTCGCGGCGGCGGCGGCGGCGGCGAGTGACCCCGCCTGACCCTGACGGGGGCCGAAAGGTTGGCGGCAGCGGCGGCGCTGGCGGGTCGAGACTGCCGCATTGCGGAGCCGCCGCCGCCGCCGTTGCTTGCTCCACATCCGGGGCGACAAGATCACCAGCCTCGCCTGTTTATTCACAGCTGCAGGGGTGCGGGTAGAGGAAGAGAGCAGCACCTGCAGTGCAGTCCTACTATCACACCGACGAAAATAATTTTTGTTTGCGCAAAATAAATATTTTTTTTCTAATTTTTTTTCAAAGGCGCAAATACCGCATAGCTACGAAAAATCATTTCATTCACCGTCGCACACATTTCCGGTGCCGCAAGCCGGGTTCTAGTAGCCTCCAAGAAATCATAGTTCTCGTAGTTCTCACACTCAAATGCTTTATCGTCCCAAAATCAAACGAGCAAAGTATTCATTGTTGACGCAAGTACTATGTTTTGTCGGTGTGCCGGGCAGACCTGCAGGCTGTAGCTCTTTGTTGGCGTAGCCCCCCCCCCCCCCCCCCCCGCCCCCCTCCCATGGGCCCCTCCCCCCTTCCTCTCCGCCGTGAACTTGAGCCCTGCCCATAGGGGCCCGCGCGGCGGCTGCCTGCCTATACCGCCAATTATGAAGACATTGAAGCTCGCGCCGCAGCCCTCGCCACGGCCGCCGCCGCCGCCGCCGCGCACGGAGCGCCATTATTCGCAGTCAGCGCTTTTTATTATTTGCCCTCCGAGTCACCGCAGCAGCAGCCGCGTGCGCGAATAGTTCGCTAAGCAGAGCGAAAGGTGCGGGAGTTTTTCCGCATTCCCTTTTCAATCCGCAGTACGGGTTTTACGATATCGTTTGCTCCGCCGCGCGTTCACCTTCGGGGACCCCCGGGGCTCCGCG